>PVIA01009936.1:0-56188 GCA_004024845.1 Tonatia bakeri | reverse complement strand
ATGGCAGTCTTTCCAGGGAAGGAATGAAGGTTGCTTTCATGAAAGATGGCCAAAAAGGAACCTGTAGGCACAATGGAAGCCTCAAGGATTTGAGTGAAACAACTGGTGCAGGTGAAGCCAGATGGCAGATGTGTGGCTCTGCTTCTGTGCCCCGAGGGGCGGACTGAGAAGTCAATCTAAAGGTTCCCTGTGTGAGTTCAAGCAAAGCAGACTTAAAGATCGTAAGTGATGCAGGCTGCTCTTGGTGTGTTTATGCAAACGAACAGTCAAAATGAAAAGCAGGACTCAAAGTAGTCCCTTTAAAACAGTGAGGGTGATCTTAAGGAGAAAAATTGTGGTTCAAGGAAAATCACAATGCTCAGTATTGGACATCAGAACAGCGCAGCTAACTGGTTTGAAAGTTTGTTTTCATTTGAAAGTTGAAACTGGTTCTGTAATATCATCAAAGATGTACAATTTACAGGTATGGATGACCTGTCAAATTGCCATTGCTGAATGTCATTGCAGGAAGGACCTTGCAACTGAACATCTTCCCAAAAGACAGTCTCACAGGCACAGAGACTGGTTTGGGGACTATTGTGTGAATTAACCTGTGTGTTCTTCTGTTTTCATAGGACGTATGCCTATAACTTCATTACCTGAGTGATTGGTTGCAATATAGGCCCCACTTAAGGAGTTCATTTTCATCATCGCCCCCTGAAACTCAACAGTCTGGCTGAACTAAGTGGTTGGGTTGGTGAGTGTTTCAGGCAATCTGTGGGCTTCACTTTAGAACTGATTTTCCCTTTTTGTCTTGAACAGAAAAAGTTCAGATATCTGAAAGGAGGGAAATTTTAATATATTCCCCTCAGCCCAAGTGAAATACAATGGGCCACAAGTGTAACATGCCTTGCACACCTTCCTCCAGATAAGCCAGTCTTTTCTTAAGTTCCTGCCTTTGTCATTTAGTGCTTATGATTTAATTGTGCCTTCCAACTCTTTCCAAATCTGTCATCTCCAGAATATGACCAGGATGCCAATGGTCCAGTAACGCCAGCCTTTGGACACCAAGCCTGCGACTTCCTGGTGATAGCCAACTGACCAGGATTCTGTATGGTCCTTCCCCTTATAGGAAGGACTCCCTCCATGCTGCACCCACCCCCCTTCAGGGCACCTCCAACCCACGGGTAGGTAGAACGATGTCCATGTTCAGCCGGAAGCAGTTACAAGAAGATGAGACCTTCATCCATTGTCCCTTAAAAGAATTTAAAGTGGGTGTATATCTGAAATGAGAAATTGTTGTAGGGTGCAGCCAAAAGGGGGGACCCCAAATGGGCATTTGGGATGGGATCCAGAACTCAAGGCATCCAGATTTTAAGATGTCTTCACCCTTCCCCCACAGGTGTGGTTCAGGGGAAGGGACACACGGGGCAGGAACATGCAGGGCTGTTTTGTACAGCAACAGCTTTGCAGCTAATCCATGGCACAGTCATTTGACATACCTATAGCCTTCGCCTGGTCACTTAGACATGCTGAATAGCTGTGGCCATGCTCTGGGACAGGGAGATGGCAAGAGACTTCCCTCTATCCAGGATTTGACCAAAGGGCAGGTCCCCCGAGTTGCGGTGCCTGCGTGGGAGCTTGGAGAGGATTGGCTCCATGACATGGGGCCATACCAGCCCAGACCCATGATGGCAGCCAGACGGGAGCAAGTACTGGCCAGTCCAGGATCTGCGGACCGTTAATGAAGCAGCTGTCACCCTCCATCCAGTTGTCCCAAACCCGTACACCTTCCTGAGCCAGCTTCCCCCAACAGCAACATGGTTCACCTGCCTTGATCTGAAGGATGCCTTTTTCTGCATTCCTGTGGCACCTTCCAGTCAACCCATTTTTGCCTTCGAATGGGAAGATCTGCACACTGTGGTCAAGACTCAGTTGACCTGGACTAGACTGCCCCAGGGGTTTAAGAACTCCCCAACTTTATTTGGGGAAGCCCTAGCAAGAGACCTGAAGCCCCTCACTGAGGGGGGCCGGACCTGATGATTTTGCAGTACATAGACGACCTTCTCCTGGCGGCCTCATTCCAGGAACGGTGCTGGGATGGAATGCACATGCTGTTGAAGCTCCTGGCTGAATTAAGGAAAGAACACCAGAAGCACATCCTGAACACTCTCCTACTCTTCACGTCAAGTTGCAGAGGGCACGCGCTGTGTATCTGAAGTGCCCTCACAGCTGTTCGCACAGTCCTCTGTCATGGCTCTTCACGGTGCTCCATCGGGTTCACCTGCCCCAGTGGCCTGTGAGCTCCCTTGGGGTTCCAGCCGCATAGACCAGCGCAGTGCTCAGCAACCAGGCCTGTTGGAAGTACCCACAGTGTGATCAGGGGCACAGACAGAAAACGGCAGAGCTGCCAACACCTCCAGAACCTCGTCGGATTTCTGAGAAAAATGCTCATTCTCCTGAGAAAATAGCCAGCCTGCACCCTGCTGCTGTAGAACTCAGCCCCTCTACCAGGCATTGAAGGGTCCACACACTAAGCCTCTAGAATGGGGAGGAAATGAAGAGAAAGCCTTTCAAGATATTAAGGGACGCCTCAGTGATGTTCCTGCTCTTGGACTGCCAAACCCGGGGCGGCCTTTTGATCTGTATACCCACGAGAGAGACAAGGTAGCCCTTGGGTCCTGACCCAGCCTGTTGGACCATGGCAACACCTGGTGGCTTACCTGTCTATGCAGCTGGACCATGTTGCCACCGGCTGGCCGCCTTGCCTAAGGGCAGTTGCCACTGCCGTGACCCTTTAGCAAGAGGCTGACAAGTTAATTCTAGGTCAAGAAATCAGCCTTCACGTACCACACATGGTGAACAGCCTCCTTGCCGGGCAGGGGCATAAGTGGCTGTTGAACCCTAGACTGAGTACCAGGGCATTGTCCAAGGAAACCCGAGGGTGCATGTTAAGACCATGAAATGAGTCAATCCAGCCACCTACTTGCCGGCAGAACTTGGAGAGCTGGACCATGACTATCTCGAAGTAACCGAAGAGTTCCACACCAGCTGGCCGGACCTCCGGGACCAGCCCCTGGCCTGACCTGATGTCACCTACTACATGGATGGGAGAAGCTATATGGTTGAGGGCAGGAGAGTCGCCAGTTACAGGAATCACCCCCTGGATCCACTACAGCTGGGCCAAAACAGCAGCAGACCCTGAGGACCCAAGGACTAGGCCTGCACCTAGAATACCCACGCTGAGGCTCTGGAGGACACCAGCCAGTAAAGAAGACACCAAGGAATGGACTATTATTCCGCAGGGTACCTGACTTTGGCACCTTCGCAGGAGTATTGGGAATTGGACTAGTGACTGTGCCCCTGTGGAATGGAGTCCCGTGGAGTGAGTCGCCCTAGGAATAGTTTATCTCTGTTTAGTCTCTGTAGTTGAATATATTGTATGCTTTGTTTGACTAATGCGGCCCCTGACTCAGCCCCAGCCTGCAAATGTAATACCCCTGAGCGTAGGATTATGCTCAGCAGTAAAGTGGTCTCTTACTATATCTCCCAGGGTCAGCTTTCAGCTCCCCCACTGACATGCCATCGAGTTGCATTCAGGCACAGCAATCCCTCTGCCCTTGGAGAGGGAAGCTATACCAGACCCGGAGGTGTCAGGCATATGGGACCCTGCATCCTCTGGACCTTGGTCCAACACCTGGAGGCCACGGTGACTCATAGGGCAGCTGCCACAGTGTTAGCTCTCCAGAGGTACCAACACCAGTATCAGCAGTTGCAACCTTCCCCAGCACCTCAGCCGTATAGCCAGGTATATAGTGATGTTAAAGGAATAGAAACACCTTATAGCATCAAAAGGGGGGACTGTGACAGGACATACTGTGCAGAAGCTATTCTCACATTCTTAGACAGCAGCCAGTCCCAGAGAAGCAGTTATCTCAAGGTCGTATGCTAACCCTGGCTTTCAGCAGCTGCATCCATTCCCCCTCCTCCTTTCGCTCTTTTAACATAAGTATATAAACCAGGCCCAGTTTAAACTCGGTGCCCAGAATTTGGATTTTATCTCCTCTGGGTCTGCATGCGTGAATAAACCCCACTTCACAAACTCCAAAGCTGTCTGAGTTGTCTTTTGCATAACAACATGTCATGGGCCCCCTCGAGTGGGGTACATAGCGTTGTAGCTGAAACAAAAGAAATTCACATGGACTACCGAATCCTGTGGAAGAAAAGGGTGAGCAGCTTTTCTCTCAAGGGGAGCAAAAGCCTCGGCAATGAGCTTTTATTGTCTTACTGGGCACATTACAAGCAGGTCCTCATTAACTGTGCACAGGCTAGCTTTAGGTGGTTACCTTATACAGAAAACAAAGGAGAGGATGCTGGTAATCACATCACTGAAGACGGATATTTGCAAATGAAAAGGCACAAGTAGTTGAACCAGTTACACTGGTCCTTGGAAGGTTTAGGATGTATTTTAGGAAGTTTCTTTGCAGTAAATTTTTGCCACTGGGGGCTGGGCCCATGCCACAGAGGACGGTCCACTACAATGACACATATAAGTCCTAATGGAGGACATAGGAAAATCTCAGATACTCTACACAGCAATATTTTCACCAATATGTTCCCTAGAGCAAAGGACATGAAGGAAAGAATAAACAAATGGGACTTCATCAAAATAAAGCTCTGCATGGGTAAAGAAAACAGCATTAAAATGAAAAAAGAATCAACTGTATGGAAAAATATATTTGCCAATGATATCTTGGACAAGGGTTTGATCTCCAAAATATATAAAGAACTCACATAACCCCACTCCAGGAAGACAAAAAAAAAAACAACAACTAAAAAGTGGACAAAGAACTTGAACAGATACATCTCCAAAGAGGACATACAGACAGTCCAAAGACATATGAAAGGATGCTCAGTATCACTAGCCATCAAAAAGATGCAAATGAAAACCACAACGAGATACCACTTCACACCTGTCATAATGGCCATCATAAACAAATCAACAAACAACAAGTGTTGGAGAGGTTGTAGAGAAAAGGGAACCCTGGTGCACTGTAGGTAGGAATGCAGACTGTTGCAGCCATTGTGGAAAACAGTATGGAATTTCCTCAGAAAAATAAAGATGGAACTGTTTTTTGACCTGGCAATACCAGTGCTGGGATTATACCCTAAAAATCATGAAACACCTATCCAAAAGAACCTATGCACCCCAATGTTCATATCAGCACAATTTACAATAGCGAAGTGCTAGAAGGAACCTAAATGCCCTCAGTAAAAGAGTGGATCGAAAAACTATGGTACATTTACACAATGGAATTCTATGCAGCTGAAAGATAGAAGGAGCTCCTAGCCTTCATGACAGCATGAATGGAACTAGAGATCATTATGCTAAGTGAAATAAACTAGGCAGTGAAAGACAAATACCATATGAGCTCACCTGTAAGTGGAACATAATCAAGAAAACTAAGAAGCAAGCAACATATAACCAGAATCATTGAAATAAAGAAGAAACTGACAGTTAACTACAGGAGGGGAATTATGGGGAAAAACAGGTAAAGGATCCTCAAAGAACATGTATAAAGGACACATGGAGAAAGCCAAAACGGGTAGGATTGAGGGTGGGATCTGAGGATGGGTGGGGTGGGGGACTTGGTGGGGGGAAAATGGAGACAACTCTACTTGAATAACAATAAGAAAAAGAAAATACCTACAATCAAATATTGATTAAGATTTGGTTAAAAAAAAAAAGAAAAGTTGCCTGGCTGGCGTAGCTCAGTGGATTGAGTGCAGGCTGTGAACCAAAGCATTGCAGGTTCGATTCCCAGTCAGGGCACATGCCTGGGTTGCAGGCCACGGCCCCCAGCAACCGCACGTTGATGTTTCTCTCTCTCTTTCTTTCTCCCTCCCTTCCCTCTCTAAAAATAAATAAATAAAATCTTTAAAAAAAACACTAGGCAATGAAACAAGAGCTTGCTCTTGGAGCAAGTTTAAACAAAAAAAAAGAAAGAAAGTCTTCCTGGCTGGTGTGGCTCAGTGCACTGGGCGATGGCCTGTGAAACAAAGGGTCCCCAGTTTAATTCCCATTCAGGGCACTTGCCCGGGTTGTAGACCAGGTCCCCAACAAGGGGCATGTTAGAGGCAACCACACATTGATGCTTCTCTTCCTCTCTTTCTCCCTTCCTTCCCCTCTCTCAAATAAATAAATTAAAATCTTAAAAAAAAAGAAAAGTAGCATGAAATGGCACACTATATCACATAGATTTAATTGATAATTTCAGAGTAATTCACTCCAAGGCAGCAGAATATACATTATTTTCAAGTTCACATGGAACATTTTCTAGAATAGACCACATGTTAGGGCACAAAACAGGGTTTAGTAACTTTAAGATTACAATAATATCAAGCATCTTCTCAGACCATGTTATGAAACTAGAAATCAGTAATAAAACTGAAAAACACAAAAAGATATGGAGGTTAAATAACATGCCACTAAACAATGAATGGTTAACAATGAGATGAAAGAAGAAATCAAAAGATACCTTGAGACAAATGAGAACTAAAGCAGAACAACCCAAATTTATGGGACACAGCAAAAGTACTCCTAAGATGGACATTCATAGCATTATAGGCTCACCTCAAGAAAGTAAAGTCTCAATAAACAATCTAAAAGGAACTATTAAAAAAAACAACAAACAAAGCCAAAAGTGAGTAAAAGAACGGATGCAATAAAGATCATACTAGAAATAAACAAAATAGAGTCTAAAAACAGTACAAAAGATCAATGATACCAAGAGTTGGTTCCTTGAGTTAAGTCAAGGAACATGTATAAAGGACCCATGGACAGGGACAATGGGGGCAGGGGGAGAACTGAATATGGGAGGTGGAGTAGGCAGGGCAGAGGAGAGTAATGGGGGGAAATGGGGATAACAGTAATTGAACAACATAAAAAAATTTAAAAAAAGTTTGAATAACCCTTAACCAGACACATCAAGAAAAAGGACCCAAATAAAGTCAGAAATGAAATAGGAGAAGTAACAACTGACACCAAATAAATACAAAGGACTGTAAGAAAATATCACGAACAATCACATGCCAACAAATTGGACAATGTGGACAAAATGGATAAATTCATAGAAATATACAATCTTCCAAACTGAATCAGGAAGACTCATAAAATCTGAACAGACACATTACAACTAATGAAACTGAAGCAGTAATCAAAACACTCCAAACAGCCAAGTCAGGGCACATGCCTGGGTTGCAGCCCAGGTCCCCAGTAGCAGGTGTGCAAGAGGCAACCATACATTGATGCTTTTTTCCCTCTCTTTCTCCTTCCCTTCCCCTCTCTCTAAAAATAAATAAACAAAATCTTTTTTAAAAATTAAAAAAAAACTCCCAACAAACAAAAGTCCTGGACTGGATGGCATGACAAGAAAACTTTACAACACATTCAAAAAAGAATTAATGCCTAACTTCCTCAAACTATTTCAAAAAATTCAAGAAGGAAGGCTCCCAAGCTCATTTTACAAGGTCAGCATTATTGTAATTCCAAAAATCACGTAAAGATACTACAGAGAAAGACAATCATAGGCCAATATCCATGGGAAACATAGATGCTAAAATCCTCCACAAAATACTAGCAAAATGAATACAGCAATATGTCAAAAAAATCATACACCATCATCAATTTGGATTTATTCCTGGGATGCAAAGTTGGTACAATATCTGCAAATCAAAAAATGTGATACACCACATAAGCAAAATGAAGGATAAAAACAAAATGAAGGATAATAGATTCAGAAAAGCATTTGATAAACTCCAGCACCCATTTATGATAAAAACTCTCAGTAAAGTGGGAATGGAGGGAACACATCTCAATGTAATAAAGGCCATATATGACAAACCCACAGCCAACATCAATCATACTCAATGGGCAAAAAAAAAAAGTGTTTCCCATAAGATCAGGAACAAGATGGGGATGTCCACTTTCACTACCCTTATTCAACACAGCACTGGAAGTCTTGGCTACAGTAATGAGAAAAGCAGAAGAAATAAAAAGCATCCAAATTGGAAAGGAAGATGCAAAATTATCATTATTTGCAGGTGATATGATACTGTATAATAGAGAAACCTAAAGATTCTACAAAAAACCCTACTAGAACTGATAAATGGATTTAGTAAATAGTGAAATATAAAATATTCAGAAATTGGTTGCATTTTTATACACCAATAATGAAATACTAGAAAAAGCAATTAAGAAAACAATACCATTTACAATTGTATTATAAAGTAAAATACCTAGGAATAAATTTAACCAAGGGGAAAAAAGACCTCTACTTAGAAAATTGTAAGACACTGAAGAAAAAAATTCAAGATACATATAAGTAGAAATATATTCCATGTTCATGGATAGGAAGAATTAACATCATTAAAGTGTTCATAGTACCCAAAGCAATCTATAGATTCAATGCAATTCATATCAAAATATCAATGGCATATTTACTGGAACTAGAACAAATATTCCAAAAATTTATATAGAACCAAAAAAGATGTCAAATAGCCACAGCAATCTTGAGAAAGAAGAACAAAGTTGGAAGACTCACACTACCTGATATCAAACTATACTACAAGACCATAGTAATCAAAACAACATGGTACTGGCATAAAAACAGACATGTAAGTGGTGGGAAGTAGCAGAGGGTAAACAGGGGATATGTACTGATGGAAGGAGACTTGACTTGGGGTGGTGAACACACAATAGAATATACAGATGATGTAATATAGAATTGTATACCTGAAACCTATATAGTAATTTTGTTAACCAATGTCATCCCAAGAAATTCAATAAAAATTTTTAAAAATAAAATACATAGAAGAAAACATAGGCACTAAATTTATAGGCCTTGGTCTCAGAGAGGTTTATGTGAACTTGATCCCAAATGAAAGGAAAGTAAAAGCAAAGATAAGTGAATGGGACTGCGTCAAACTAAAAAGTTTATGCACAGTGAATGAAGTAATCAACAAAACAAAAAGGCAACCAAGAAAATGGGAGATTATATTTGCAAACAATACCTCCATAAAAGGCTGATATCCAAAATATACAACTCAGCAACAACAACAACAACAACAAAAAAAACAATCCAATTAAAAATGGGTAGAGGAGTGGACCACTTTTCCCAAGAAGACATACAGATGACCAAAAAATATGTGAAAAGGTGCTCAATCTCACTAGCTACAAGGGAAATGGAAATCAAAATCTCAATGAAATACCTCCTCATGGTTGTTAGAATCGCTACTATCAATAATGCAGGAATTAACAAGTGTTGGAGAGGATGTACAGAAAAGGGAACCACTCTCATACACTGCTTGTAAGAGTATGAATTGGTGCAGCTTCTATGAAAAACATTATGTTGGTTCCTCAAAAAATTAAGAATAAATCTACCATATAATCCAGCAATCTTCTTTTGGGTATCTACCTGAAAAAAAGCTTTTAAATGATTTCATTTATTTATTTTTAGAGAGAGGGGAAGGGAGGGAGAGAGGGAGAGAAACATCAATGTGTGGTTGCCTGTTGCACACCCCCTTCTAGGGACATGGCCCGCAACTTGGGCATGTGCCCTGACTGGGAATTGAACCAGTGACCTTTTGGTGTGCAGGCTGGCACTCAATTCACTGAGCCATACCAGCCTGGGATCTACCTGAAAAATTTGAAAACACTTATTTGTAAAGATATATGCATCCCTATGTTCATTACAGCATTATTCACAATAGCAAAGATATAGAAACAACCTAAGTGTCCTTAGACGAATGAAAGGATAAAGATTTGGTGTACACACACACACACACACACACACACACATGGAATACTAACTACTTGGCCATAAAGAGCTGAAATATT
The DNA here is from genome assembly GCA_004024845.1 of Tonatia bakeri. NCBI lineage: Eukaryota > Metazoa > Chordata > Mammalia > Chiroptera > Phyllostomidae > Tonatia > Tonatia bakeri. The sequence goes on along the minus strand of PVIA01009936.1, from coordinate 46,311 downwards.
GCCATCTGTAATATGGGTGGATCTTGAGAGTATCATGTTAAATGAAATAAGTCAGATGGAAAAGGGCAAGAAGCATATGATTTCACTCCTATGTGGAATATAAAACAGAAAGCAAAAAATTGAACAAAACAAACACACTCATAGACACAGACAGCAGTACAGTGGTTACCAATGCTAAGGTGGGGTTTGGGAGAGGATGACAAGGGTAAAGGGAGTCAAATATATGGTGACAGGAGACTACAGTCTGGGTGGTGAGCACACAATGCAATATACAGATGTTGTAGTATAAAATTGTACACCTGAAACAATTGGTTAATTTTGTTATGAACCATTGCCATCCTAATATATTTAATTAAAAATTATCTGTGTTGAATATTCTATTCCATGAACACAGCATATCTATTTCATTGTTTTTTTCAATCTTTTTTAATAAAGCTTTTAAGTTGTTTAATACATAGGTACTTCACATCCTTTAAGTTTGTTCCTAGGTTTTATATTCTTTTTGTTGTAATTGCAAAAGGAATTGTTTTTTCATTTATTTTTCTGAAATTTGTTAGTACACGGGAATGCAGTGGATTTTTGTACAGTGATTTTGTATCCCACTTTATTGTATTTGTTTATTGTTTCTAATAAATTTTTTCATGCAGTTTTTAGGGTTTTCTATATACAGAATCATGTCATCTGCAAAGAGTAACTGTTTTACTTCCTCTTTTCTAATTTTGATGCATTTTCTTTCTTTCTCTTGCCTTATTGCTCTGGCTAGGACTTCCAGAACTATGCTGAATAAGAGTGGTGAGAGCAGACATCCTTGTCTTGTTCCTGATTTTACAGGACAAGCTTTAAGTTTTTTGTGGGAGGCTGCTCTGCGTGGTGTGGGCCCAGCTCCCAATCAGAGATGCACAGGACCCACACCCATAGATAGGTTATCCCATTGGAATCAGGCCTGCAATGTACCTAGGCCGCTATGACTCTTGTTTTTGCTAAAACTCCCTCACCCTGAATTGAGGACATGTACTGCAAAGCAATTTCCTAAAATCCATTCTAAACCTTCAAGGATGAGTGTAACCAGTTCAACCACTTTTGCCTTTTCATTTGCAAATATCCCTCTTCTGTGATGTGATTAATAGCATTGGCTCCTTTGTTTTCTGTAAAAGGTATCCACCTAAAAGTGAATCTGTGTATACTAAATGAGGACCATCATGTAATGGGCGGAGAAACCCAAAAAAGGCCTGTCATGGTAGAGGCCCCGGCTTTTGCTCCCCTTGAGAGAAAAGCCATGCTGTCCCTTTTCCTCTACCAGACTCAGTAGTCTGTGTGAATTTCTCATTTCATCCATAATGACGGAAACACTGCAGGCCAGTGTCTGCATCAGTTTTTCACCATAGAGTGTAATGTTGGCTGAAGGTTTGTCATATATGGCCTTTATTATGTTGAGATACTTTCCTTCTATACTCATTTTATTGAGTGTTTTAATCCTAATCATGATTAATTTTTCTGCACCTATTGATAAGATTATATTATTTTTCTCCTTTGTTTTGTTAATTTGGTGTATTGCATTGACTGATTTGCATATGCTGAACCATCCTTGTGCCTCTAGAATGAACCACATTTGATCATGATGTATTATTATTTTTTGATCTGTTCAATTTCTTAAGTAGTTTGCTTAGGATTTTTGTACCTTTATTCAGAAATACTGGTCTGTAGTTTTCCTTTTTGTGCATTATCCTTGCCACGTTTTGGTATCAGAGTTATGTTGGTCTCATAAAATGTGTTAGGAAGCTTTGCCTTTTCAATTTTTTGGAAGAGATTAAGAAAAACAGGTGTCAGATTTTCTTTGAATGTTTGGTAGAATTCACTAGTGAAGCCATCTGGCCCTGGACTTTTATTTTGGGGGAATTTTTTGATGGTGTTTCAATTTCCTCCCTGTTAATTGTCTATTCAAATTTTCCAATTCTTCATGATTCAATCTAGGAAGGTTATAAATTTCTAGGAACTTCAGCATTTCTTCCAGGTTACTGAATTTAGTGACATGTAGTCTTTTATAGTCTTTTAGTATGATCCTTTGTATCTCTGTGGTGACTTCATAGTTAAAATGGTCATATTACCCAAAGCAATATAAATTCAATGTGATCCCCATCAAAATCCCAGTGTCATTTTTCAACAAAATAGAATAAATCATTAGATTTGTATGGAACCATAAAAGACCCTGAACAGCCAAAGCAACCCTGAGAAAAAAGAACGAAGCCAGAGGTATCACACTATTTGACTTCAAGTTATACTACACAGCTACAATAATCAAAACAGCATGGTATTAGCAGAGAACCTGACAAACAGACCAATGGAACTGAAGTGAGAGCCCAGATATAAAACCACATGTATGTGGGCAAGTAATTTTTGACAAAGGAGCCAAAAACATACAATGGAGACAAGAAAGCCTCTTCAATAAATGGCGCTGGGGAAATTGGAAAACCACGTGCAAAAGAACAAAAGTATGAAGTTTGTCCCCATGTATAAAAATTAATTCAAAATGATCAAAGACCTAAATATAAGATCTGAAACAATAAATCACATAGAAGAAAACAAAGGTACTGAACTTATGGACCTTGGTCTTAAGAGAACATTTTATGAATTTGACCCCTCCCCCAAGGCAAGGGAAGTAAAGGCAAAAATAAATGAATGGGACTATATCAAACTAAAAAGCTTCTGCACAGCAAAATAAACCAACAACAAAACAAAAATGCAACCAGCCAAATGGGAGAAGAAATGTGCAAATAACAGCTCTGACAATGATTTAATATCCAAAATATATAAAGAACTCATACAACTCTACACCAAACAATCGAATTAAAACATGGGCAAAGAACTTAAACAGACACTTCTCCAAAAAAAAAAAAAACATACAAATGGCCAACAGATAATATGAAAAGAAGTTCAACCTCACTAGCATTTAGGGAGATGCAAATCAAAACTACCACGAGATACCACCTCACAACTGTTAGAATGGCTATTATCAACAAGACAGCTAATAACAAGTGTTGGAGAGGTTGTGGGGAAAAAGGAACCCTTATGACCCAGTAATCCCTCTGCCGGGTATTTACTTGAAAACCTCAAAAACATTTATTTGCAAAGATATATGGACCCCTATGTTCATTGCAGCATTATTCATGGTGGCCAGGACATGGAGACAACTGAAGTGTCCTGTGATAGAGGATTGCATAAAGAAGATGTGGTACACATATACTATAGAATACTATTACACTTCATCGGAATGAGCCACCAAGAAGATAAGAGAGTACAAGTAAGACTAATGCCACAGTCTTTTGTAATTTAATTACAAAAGTGACATTCCTTCACTTTTGCTATATTCTAAGAGTTAGAAGTAAGTCACTATGTCCAGCCCACACCCAAAGGAAGGCTTGCATCGCCATGATCCTTGAAGGCCACATCAGAAGGCAGATACTACAAATATAGAGTAAGCTGGCTGGTTTGAGTGTAGAGTAAATGAAGAAATGTGTGTAAGATGACACCGGAAAGTAGATTGGGGCCCAGCAGACCATGGAGGTGCTTGTGTCCTAAGTTGTCTGGATTTTGTTCTGACCCTCAGTATTCAAAATGTAGTTCATGGGTCAACAGCATCCATATCAACTGAATACCTGCTAAAACTACAGAATCTTACACTCTGACCCCAGACCTACTGAATCAGAATCTGCATTTTAACAAGATCCTATGTACATTAAAGCTTTTCAAGTGCTGCTCTAGATTCCAAGGAGAAAACAGCCTTAGTGAAAATGCTGAACATGAAAGGAAAAAGAGGAGGACTGAATCAAAGATGACTACATTTTTGAAATATATAATCTTTATTATATTTCTGATCATGACAATAGGAGATTTACAGAATATGGTTCACTCTCAGTATCAGTAGTTCTCACACTTACCCTGCATAAAAATCACCTGAGCAGCTTGTAAAAAGAGGTGCCTAGTTCCTTGTAGAAATGCTGATTCTAGTGCTGGAGTATCATGTGGTACCAGAAAATACAGTGCTCAAAATACAAAGTAGGAATAGGTTTAAGGGAGATTGGATCTAAACTTTACAAGTTCCCAATGTCCGAAGCTGAAAACATTTGAATACAATAAACAACATAGTGTTAGGTTATAACCCAAAACATAAAATAAATACCCATGAATGCATACTAATATAAATGATCAAATAAATACATGAAGCAAAAGCAAATCTTCCATAGAGAATTCTCAATAATATGTGTAGATACTTCACTTTCTAAGAGGTGGAGCCTACTTCCCCTTTCCTGCTTGAGTGTGGGCTGGACTGAATGACTCACTCCCAAAGAGTATGGAAAGGGAAAAACAGTAGCTTTGCAATGAAGAGCCTGGCACATGCTACCTTAGCCAGGTACTCAAAGTTAGCATACCTAGTATTAAGTCATGTTGACAGTATGGACCCGTCAAAATGATGTGATAAGAATAGCACCTCACCACTGTGGTGATCCTCCTCACATCTCAATATCCCAGTCTATCATGAAGAAAACATCAGACAAACCCAAATTGAGGGACAACATTTCACAAAATACCTGATCAATTCTAGTATGTGTCAAGATCATGAACAAGGAGAGACAGAAACTGTCACAGACCAGAGGAGGCTAAGGAGACATGATGATAAAATGCAATGAGGGATCCTGGATTGGATTCTAGAATAGAATTCAATTAACCACTACTTTATACCAAACTCTTAAGGTGGTTTCTCCCAAACCACCGTGAAAAGCAGCAGCATGAGATAAAGCATTGTGATACAGAGAAAAGAGTTCTAGTTTATAGCTCCAGAGACTTGGATTGTAGTCCTGAATTTGTCATCATTCAGTCATAGGACCTGTATGAAGCACTTCATCTCTCTTAGCCTCAAAAAGTAAAGACTGGTTTAATGACTGTTAAATCAAAAAGTCTTTGCGTCCTTCAAGTTTTTAGACTACCATCTAGTTCTGTTATCTCAGATTTCATGAAATTGTGAAATCTAACTCAATATGCCTCAAACATTAGTGGAAGATTTTTCTCTAGAATACATGTCATGATTATAAAATATTGAAAACTTTTTAATCAGTAAGCCAATATATCCAAATTAATAACATCTGCATTCCATGTTATCAAGATACACCTAGTCCAGTGATGCTGACACTGCCCAAAATATTTCTGGAATTTTTTCCTTTTATATATATATATATCGCACAGCCAGTTTTAGGCCACAAAAGAAAAACAGCCTAACCACATGTAAAATCACACCTAACTGACCAAATGTAGTGATTTCTAGCTTTCTTACCCACATTAACCACCAGTCTCTAAATGATCCTTGGTTATTTCCAAAAAGCACAACTGCCCTTAAAAGGGCAGAGTCCTTTTAGCCATTAGGAGGAAGAAAACTCATTTGAGAACCTGATAAAAAGAGATGGAGCCCTCCCCAGAAAAATACATCAGCAGGCAAAAAGGTTTTGCCAATAATTTTAATCCCCGGACTACAATTTAGAAACTTCTCATCTAGGCAGATAATTTACCACTACCAAGAAAACCCAACTGTTCAGAGAAGACTCAGAGGAATCACTTGAAGGCAAGTGGTCTGAAGGAAACAAACACACAATAGGAAAAGCACTGGACTTGCAGTGTGATTAAGGAACCTTTAGATTTGGATTCTTATTTCGCTATGTCACTCACCAGTTTAGGGCAAAGAAGTCACTTTCTCGTTACTGTAAATTTCCTCATGTGTAAAATGCAGGCAGGGAAAAAAGAGGATACACCAGCGGTTCTCTGTGTGTTCACTGGACCAGCAGCATCAACATCATCTAGTAGCTTGTTAAATATTCAGATTCTCAGGCCCCACCCCAGGCCAATTCTGGAAGACAGACCTAGCTATCTATGTTTTAACAAGTCCTTAGGAGATTCTGATTCACACTCAAGTTTGACAACCACCAAGCTAAACCACCTCTCAAGCTCTCAAACTCTACAGTTTATTTGAAAAGTATAAGCTTCAGTAAGTTAAAATACAAAACCAGAAGCAACAGTCTCAGTCACATCTGTTAAAACAGATTTCCTAAACTTAATTTCTAAAAAATAAAAGAATATTTTTATTTATATTTGTCCATATACCCTTGAAAAACTCCTTATAAATACTAGGTATTCAAATATTTACCATGTGGACCAATTTTGGTTAAAAATTAATAATAAATTGGATTCAGAGGTAAGTGAGACAGCAAATACCTCATTCAACTTATCTGGAACAGTTACTTCCCTCATGCCTGCCTGCTATCAAAATTAGACCATGACTTTAATAACAACATAGTGAAGAAAATTATTGGAATTTGTTTTAAAAAGCAATAGATATCTCACTTTCAATGAAAATGTGCTCAAGACACACCATCAGCTCTTATCAAGCAATAATAATTACTCTAATTTACTGCTAACAAAATGCAGAGTGATTGTGAAAATTAATAAACCTAATGATTAGGTTTTGATTCCAAGCCGAGTAAGTAGAACACCTATTTAATATAAGGAATCATTTTATTTATGGAGGTATGATGATGATACACCATAGGTAAGTATAAAGCAAAAGTGTCCTTATTTTTAGAAATCTGATACTGAAATATTTTAAAATGATATATGTCGCCTGGATTTAGCTTTAGTATCATCAGGAGTTTAGATAAGGTGAATGGGTGACAGAGTAAAAGAAACCCAATTGGCCAAAAGAGGAGAGTTAAAGTAGATGTGGGTATGTGGGGATTCATTTTACTGTCCTACTTGAAAAAATTTTTATGATGAAGAGAGAAGTATTTCTTGCTATTTTAAGAGAAAAATAAGCATATAATAGGATTCTGATAATCAAATGAATAAACTGGAATGTTCAAGATGTTATTTCACCATTACAAAGAGGAAATTTACCTCAATCTAATATTATCAACCTATTACTAAGAAACATGACTAATGTAATATAAATAGCCCACTTACCATAAGATCCACACTGACAGTGACAGGACGGGGTATTGTAAGACCCAAGTAACAGTGATTCTATTAAGGTTTTCACATCACAAGAATAAAGAAACACTCTGAGAAATGATCTGAAGACTGACACTTCTTCTTTGATATAGCTTGCTGTCCTTCTCTCATCAGTTACCTATGACAGTTAATTATGGGCAGCAGTTTTGAGCCACTGATTACTTTTCATTGGTAAAATGGCAACAGTCACTATGTAAACCATCAAATCTCTAGAATCAGTACTGTCCAACAAAACTTTGTCTGATGATGGAAATGTTCTGTATTCTGAGGTTTCCAATATAGTAAGTAGCTTCTCATGATACGTGGCTATTTGGCACTTGAAGTGTTGCTAAAGGGACCAAAGAACTAAGTTTTAAAATTAAGTTAATTTAAACAGTGACAAATGCCTAGTGATTACCATAATGGACAGCACAGCTCTAAAACACACACACACACACACACACACACACACACACACACACGTTTCACTTAATATCTAACATTTATTAAAAACTGAAGATTATGAAACACATGAATAAGACTGGGCTTTATTAACTCACCTTAGACTACTAAATAAACATATTTACTATCAAGGAATTTTGAGAATGAGGCTGCTTTCAACCTCTAAAATTAAAAACAGAAGAGCAGCTAAGACATTTTCTGAAGGACAGAGCAACCAGACCTCCCTCTAGTGGCAAGAGATAAAGTTGCTGGTGAAAAGCTGAATTGCTTCTGTATCTATTTATATGTAAAACTGCTCACAGATACTTCTTTTATATAATTATAATTTTAAAAGATTCTAGATCAATATATAAGGAAAGTATATCTGATTTTTTAAACAAAAGTTGAACCTAACTTTCACTTGCTATGAATGCTAATCTCTCTAGAAATTTGATCTCTCCAGAAAACATGACTTGTCAATGAAATTTGGAAAATTGGGGCTTTCACAAAACAAAAGTTTATGAAGCCTTAACCAAACTGTGAGCAGAAGAGAAGAGAGCAATTCCATCTTGAAAAATGTTCTTGGATGGAACATGAAAAGGAGTGGATTCAACAGCAATGGGGTTTGTAAAAACTTCACAGTACATTCCCCCCACCCTGAAAAAAAGTTAACACATTAAAAGAGTTCTTAATAACCAAAACAACTCTTTTCATTCTGATATTCAGTTTCAAAAGACAGTTCTGCCACACTGCCAGTTTTAATTACAACCATACATACTCATTTAGATTTAACTACTGAACTGCTACTTTCAAGTACAAGAAGGAACTCAAAATAGAAACGACTTGTGTTACAGCTATTATTCTTCCATTACTGCCTCAGGAAAAACAGCTTTTTGTACACTATAGTAAGTACAGAATGTAGAGAACACAGTTATATATACAAAAGTGCATTAATATAATAATACATTTAGCACAAATGGGGGGGGATTCTGGTTAACAATCTGATATATTACAGCATTTATGAGTCTCCAAACGAGTGGATTTCCTGCTTGCTTTGGTTACGATATTTGATGCTATAGAACTAACCTTTGAACCAAAAAATGGAAATTTTGAAACCATCTGTGAAAATGTTTACATATATTTGTGTTTATTTTTAATAGCTTTTGACAACAGTCTATTAAATGCCCAACACAAAAATTTAAAATGGATAATACCTATATCTAAATTAAAGGACTTAAAAAGGAAATTAAATTGATCCACTACAGGGAAGAGACAAGGTCTGCTCTATTCCTAAAAGCATGAGCTGGATGAGCTAGATAACCTACTCCCAAGTTTCAACTTAAATCCAATTGGACAGCTACCATTAAAAAGCAAGCAGCTCCACAAAACAAGCCATGGCTTCAGTCTACTGTTCCTTAGAACAATTCAAAAAATGTAAATGTTAACTTGTCATTTATGCACATTAAGTCTACAGCTACCTCTATACAGTCAAAATGCATATGTATAATTACAGCAATTCTCTTTTCTACTCCCATCCCTTCCCACAGAAAAGAGCACATATTTCCATAGATTCCATGACCAAAGATGTAACACAGAAACTTAACAATAAAGAAAAAAATACTACACATTGAAATCTGAGAAGACCAAACCAGTTTTTGAGTTAAATATGAATGGCAAATTAAAAATTAATTTACCATAATGTGAACTAGGTTAAAACCTTACTAACCTTAATTTAAAATATAATTGTGAGAAGGGCTGAAATAATTTTAATATTAGAAAAATATGAAAATAAAATTTTAGTGAGTCAACTCAGATCTCCAGCTATACCATGCAACTTCCTTACTCTTAACAGTCAGCTAATTAGAGGAATTTGAGCTCCTTCTAAGCATTTTGGGATAAGTAAATTGTTTTCCAAAGAAATTAGAATTAAGCATGCTAAGGATCTATGTTCCAGCTATGATGGTGAGAGAGAAGCTTAGGTCTAAGTCTGTCTCAGATGCTTCTTACCCACTTAGCAAAATTTCATTGTAAAGACAAAATTTATCTTACTTTGTAAGACTTAAAACAAATCCAAAGTTACCACAGTACATGTTATACAAAAACTTATTTTCTAACTAATCCTCCTTTTAAGGATTAAATTTAACTTTACCTTATCTGGGGAGCACTTCATCTGCCCTTCCATTCTAAATGATAGTTTTGCTGGATAGAGTATAAAGGAGTTCATCATCACCAAGCCCATATTATATGAAATGGTAAAGGAACTTATCTGTGAAATAGAAGACCAAAAACTATGAACAGTAAAATGACAACAAACTCACAACTATCAACAACTGAACCTAAAAAAAAAAAAAAGTAAGCCAACAACTAGAACAGGAACAGAATCACAGAAATGGCGATCACATGGAGGGTTATCAGTGGGGAGGGGAACAGGGGAGAATGGGGAAAAGGTACAGGGAATAAGAAGCATAAACGGTAGGTACAAAATGGACAGGGGGAGGTTAAGAATACTATAGGAAATGGAGAAGCCAAAGAACATATATGTACAACCATGGACATGAACTGAGTAGGGGGAAATGCTGGAGGGTGCTGGGGTACAAGGAGGAGGAGGATAAAGGGGACAAAAAATTGGGACAACTATAGAAGCATAATCAATAAAGTACACTAAAAAATACAAATACATTAGGGAAAAAAAGAATTAAATTTATCTCAGTTTAGACATGTTGAATGTCAGTGTGCTTACCATCAATACTATTATTTGAATGCCACTGGGAATTTTCCCATCAACCCTCTCTAACTATACACTGACTGTAAGTAACTCCCTGCCGATTCCAAGCAAAATTTTTTCTTGAAGATAGAGTGCTAAAAGGTAATTTGCTAAAGGGGAGAGGAGTGTTCCAGCTATTTATTACACAAATGAATGCAAAGAATCCCTAACATTAACAAGAGAATCAACTTGCTATGTAATCTGTTCTTGAAGCACTTTTGCCTTAAAAATTATCTTTCTAGATACTAAGAGTTTGTCTGGTTTTAAACAGTATTCTGTTGTGTGATGTTTTTCAGGAGAAAAAAATAAAAAGAATACATTAAGCTATATTTTAGATAACTTTCAGTGTTCTTCAATGACCAAGATGGGCCAAAACAAAGTTAGGCAAATGAAATTTAAAATCTGAAGGTTTTTGTTTTCTTATACTCTCTATTACCATTGATTGGTTCAATTTAATAGCTTTCCTTACTGATATCCAATAGCATGAGCATTTTATAAAACAAATTGCAACATTTAGATTATTTTTTAGTTTGGAAAAGCCTGACATTCACAAGAAGTACAGAGTTCACCTGTAAGGCACATGAGGCTATATGGACTAAGCCACAAACAAAAATCTCTGCTATAGAATCTAGAAACCAGAGTTCTATATTTGTCATGTAATAATATTTTTAGCATAAATATGAACACATTTGATAAATTCCAATTTTTAAAGCTCATCAGAATCTGTATTCCTTTACACTGTTGTTTCTTGGAATTTTTCATTTATGAGGGGATTTAGCACTTTTAAAAACTCTCTAATAATGAGATGTCCACCCAATCCATAAAGTTATTAAGTTATAAGTCAGTTTCTGGGATTAATTCAACAATATTCAATTATCTCAAAGGGCTGAGGAAATGGACAAAACCACCACAGCCTAACAAAAAATGAGACAAGTCTCAAGAAAAAAAAAAGTGTTATTTTGCTCTAAGGTCTTGTTGGAACATAATGAACTAGCCCTTTATACTCCACTCACTATGCATTATACTGATTACACTGTGCTTACTTTGATTCCATTGCAAAACTATAGAAAAAAAAACATGCCATTTTGTTTAACTCAAGGCTCATACTTTAAAAAGCTGAGGTGGGGACTCAGACTTCATGATCTTTTTTTTTTTTTTTAGTTTTATTGAGATACAACTGACATACACACAAGAGCTTTAATAAAATGTCTCTGGATAAATCTGAGAGGACCTTATCACGCTCTCCATTAACAAAGTTTATTTTAAAGCAGGAGAATTGACATTGGAGTAAATAAATCTCACGTTTTTACTAATTGGTTAGTTAGGGCTTATATTTAGAAAGCAAAAAACAACTGAGTTGTGTTTGTTTTAAATTGAACTCAAAGATATACCAGATTAAGTTATTACTTATTCCAAAAAAGAAAGAATTCCAACTTGAATTATCTACATGACAAAGACAAGAGAACTTTTTGTCTTTTTCTAATAGGTGTTTCTTGAAAGGGGGTAGACAAAAACTTTGTAATCTCCCTCTTCAATCATAAGCAACCCCAAATTGTTTTACTTTTATTCTTTTAATCAGAAGAAGCATTACAATCTCTTCCAAACCAACTTTATGGGCTATTTCTAATTTATATAACCATAAAGACAGTTCATCCAGACTTACACAAAATACTGTGCCATACTTTACTATGAACTCTCAAAACTTCATGTACTTTTAAAGTTGGCTTTGGTAAACTTATTTAATAGTGACTTAAGTTAAATCTAAGGTAATAAGACTACGTGATTGTTGGGAGAGAAGAAGAATTAGTCTTATTACATGACAACCCTGTTTAGGATTTCCTCTTACTAGTCACTGTCATATAAACTGTTTCCAAGTATTAAACAGATAAATTCTGCTCTATGGTCTCCAAAAGGGGACTGTTTTCCTTGAAGAGTAGGTAAAGACAACAATCATTCACAGAAATTTTGTTTTTGACAAGAGCAGACAGAGAATTCAGCTATATTTGCTCTTCTTTCCATTTACACTCCCTATACTTGAAAGGAAAAACACAGTGAGGATGAGCCTCCCCATCTCCGTCAAGCGTATTCTGGGCCCTATCCCCAAGCTCTCTTTGGGGCCTCTAAGCTGGTTAGGAGCACCAAAGAGAGGGTACGGGGAAAGTCAGAAGGACTACTCCAACTAATAACCACATACACATACAAACTTTTATTTTAGTAAAATTTAAGTATGAATTTAATGGTCTTCAATATGTTACAGACCTCAGCAAAGCTACAACATAGCAATTTCTATTCTTGGTTTCAATCCTTTAACCTTCAAGGATCCACAATAAAATCAAATTTTCAAAACATATGACTATAAGCAAATGTTACACCTTTATATTTAGATAAAGAATGTTAAATTAAGAATTTAAGTCATTACTCTTTATCTTTACAAATTCATTGATATGAATAAAAAGTTTAAAAAAAAGTAGACATTCCCATCAACCTGACTCTAGTTTTAAAAATGCTAACTACAACTCCTATAGTATCATTATTACCTTCCAAGTTATCAATGAAATAAAATAAAATACAATAAAATGAAAATCATGAAAGTCAGAAAGTGGCTTGATTGTCATTAGTATCAGTTTCCTTTTTCTTTTAGCCCATGTGCACGATTAAAGATGTGTGGTAAAAGACAAGGAATCACACTACTTTTGAATGTTAATAACAAACTCTCCTCGAGAGGACTTAAAGAAACTCCATGATTTCACATTTAAAATTAGTTCTACTTTAACAGCTAATAAGCGAAGGGTTTTTTTCCTATTATCTCACTGCTCTATGTATTTCTAACGATTTATACGGAAGCTTAGGAGAACTGTAAGGGTTTTCTTTAGTTAATTTTGAACATTAACCTGTTCATAAGCCAGAAGCTATTATACCAAATATTTAAAAAATAAAGATGTGCTGAAAAAAATGACCTACAAAAAGAACTTAAGATATTGTTTTGCCTTAAAGACATTTTCACAGCCTAAAACTTCAGAAAGCAGTGAAAAAGTACAATGGGTTGTCTTAATTGATTTCACATTTGAATATTAATCAACATAGCATCAAGTCTAAAATTCAATTAGTAACATTATTTCCTCAGTAGTCATTACTTACAGAAAAGATTCTAAATGCACATAAAGTGAAAAGCAAAAACAAACCTAAGAAGAAAGATAATAGGGCCTATTTTTATATCTTTGAGTTAATAATTATGAATGAAAACAGATAGTACTAATCATAACGAAGGCACTACTGTAAACAGCAATCCACACTCCAACTTCACTACCTCAAAAAAAGATCTCCACTAGGAACTGAAAATTATGCTATGGCCCTTTACAAAAAGTAAACTAAAAAATCACAACATTAAGGAAACTGAATTATGATCTCTATACATGTACATATATATATATAAACATAATAAACTACTTGTCAGCAATACCTTGAAATTTTAACTGTAAAAGTACTAGTATTTTAAAAAGCCCATTTAACCACATTAAAGTTTAAACAGTCAAAACATTTACTTAATCGGTGGTTCTTAAAACTAGTGTGCACAGTCCTGACAGGTGTGTCTCAGTTAGTTAGAGCTTCATCCTGTGGACCAAAAGGCTGCGAGTGGATTCCCAGTCAGGGCACATACCCAGGTTGTGAGTTTGATCCCCAACTGGGGTGTTTCAAGAGGCAACCAGTCCATGTTTCTATCTCACATCAATGTATCAATGTTGCGCGCGCACTCACGTGCACGCGCGCTCTCTCTCTCTCTCTCTCTCTCTGCAATGAAATGTCTTCGGGTGAAGATTAAAAAAACAAAAGTAGAAATTGGTGCTTGTTAAAACATAAGGCTGGGTCTTCCCCTGCACCGGCTGAGGTTTCTGATTCACTCATTATATATGAAGTAGGGACCTATTGTATGCATTTCTAACAAATTCTCAAGTGATGCTGAAGATGCTGGTCCAGGGACCACCTGCTGAGAACCACTGGCCTAAATTATTAATATATCAGCATAGCCCTAACCAAAAGTTTGGTCAAGAGGCACGTAAACAAGTAAGAACAGAACGCCTTAATGCTTAGGAAGAATGCTGATAACTTCACCCTTATTACATCAAAACATCTACATCTGCTTCATGGTCTTCCTCAGTCACTTTCAAGGACAGCACTTCTTCATTAAGGAAGAGCCCGCTGAGCCGCTCCTTCCGAGCCTGCCTCTGCTCCTTCAGCTGCCTCTTGCGTAAGGCCTTCTGCTGCAACTTCCGCTGCTTGGATCGCTTCTGTCAAAATAAAAATTTCTAAATCAGTAAGGGTAAGTTCTGGCATATCCACCCCTAAGTATTTTATGGAACAAATTCTATCTTTTCAGAATTTTTAGAGATGGTCAAATTCCTCTGCAGTATGAGCCTGGTTCCAGTAGGTGAGCCAGTGGCTTAGACTAGAAAATGATTCTTCAAAATTCTATTTTTATGGTACTTGACCAATCTTCTGATAAGGGTTGACACTTGATCATTTTGACTAGTTATGGATAACCAATCATTTCAAAGATTTAAATATCAAATTAAGGCCCACTGGAGTCTGTGAAGAGTGTTATTCACACACCGAATAATACTGGATATGAATGTAGAGAACGTTTCCAAAATCTCTTTATCCAAAAGCATGAGCACTTTTACTCTGAGTGGAAAAGAATCACATATTTTCCATATTAGGCAAATACCATCTTAAAACACTATTAGAAACGCAGTGGGCAGTCTATTCCTTGTCACTGCTGAACTAAAAAGGAATGACTACATATCCAGAGGGATCCCATGGCAACCAACAAAGCTGGCTATGTTCTGTTATTTTGGTAAAAGCCAGAGAAGGAAACACTGTGTATCTTTTAGTCACCACTGGTTTCCAAAGAGTTATAAAGATACCCTTATCAGTTGGCTCCACACTGTTACCACAGCAAGAACTGAACCCCCCTGCTAGGCATCACAAAACCATACATGTACTTATATTAATATCTCCCATTTTTATATGCCCAGTAATATTATACAGAACTTTTTCAACTGTGAAAACAGTAGACAGAAATTAGAAAGTGCATTATTACATTTTTAAAAGGGTTAAGAAGAAACATTTAAGACTACAACATTAAGAAAACATTCAGCACACACAAAAGACAGAGCATTCTTAGCAGCTAATGGAGAACATCAGCAATATAGTTAGATCTGCTCAGTAGTAAGTTGCAGTCAGTATCACATTCCTGAGACAAATTCATTGTTTTCACCAATTACCTTACTTAAAATACACACAAAAATAAGATAAAGCTGAATGCTATGGCTGTAGGTCACAGCAGCATTTCAAAGTACTCAGCCTAGAGGGCTTTGTTCAATTGCCACGAAGTTCATTGTCAGAGAAGTTCCTCGCAATAAAATAAAAGAGCTATGCCATATACACAATTTGCTGTTCGTATTGTGGCTCTAATACAAGCAAAATACACGGTTTAATTGTTTTGAATCTTGTGGTTTCTTTCAGCCCACTTTTATCACCTTAACCCAGTTTATTATGAACTGTGAGGATGGCCTCAAAACTGAAATCAGTAATGAAGTCTCAACTTTTGCTAGTCCACGAAGTGCACAAAGATCTATTTTACCTGAATCTATTTTGGGGAATATTACCAATAGAATGTCTTGGCCTGATTATTTGATAGAACCAAATATTGTACATAAAACAGATCTGCATATGTGTAATAAATAAAAGGATGGAAGACAAAAAAATTAAAACCAAAACCCATAGGCATCTAGATAGCAGGGTACAGTTAACTCTTCAAAAAAGTTATATGAGGAAGTACTAATGTTAATATTGAAAGGTAAAGTTTTTTATCAATTAGACATTTTACTTTTGAATCTCGAATCCGCTCTGCTGCGCTTGCTGATAAGTTGCTGTCACTGTGTGCTCGACTCATGTTGGCACTGGAGTTTGAAGCAGAGTTTGCAACACTGGACCCGCTGCTGCTTGCAGAACTGACCATGCTGGCACTGCTGCTGGCGCTGGCGCTGGCACCGCTCACTCCACTGGTGCTTGCACAGCTAAAGCTGCTTCTCTTCCAGGCCTCCCTCACAGGCCGCTGGCGAGGGCTATGCTCCTTGATATAGTTTCTCACCTTGGAACACGCAGACAAAAACCGGTTAGTGTTGTTAGTTGACATTTTACCCTCAAAACACTGGAGAAAACAAGAGTGTTGTACTTAAAATACATCAAAAGCATTACACATATACATAGGTAGAAATAAGGACAAAAAGAAACCTCCTGACAGTGTTTAAAATTCTAGAATACATGTTCTGGAGCCACGACATTTTAAAAGCATTTTAAAAGCACACAAAATATAATCAGTAAATGGAAAGCTACTAGCCTCCAGAATTTAGCAATATAGGATAACAACACTCAGAGAGAATGACTAACAATAAAATAAAATAGATAAGACTTTTAAAAAGGCCTCCACTAAAGACAATTTAAGTAAACTGCTAATTATAACTAACGTTAGGGCATTCCATAAATCTTAGCTAGGGGCCCACTGTACCTGCCTTCAAATGCAAGTCATCAATTTACCATACTAATAAAAAATGGGCTGGAATATAGAAAATTATAGTATGTCTGTTGAGAGAAATACTGAAATGAGAAAAATGTTTTGTAAATGATGATAAATGCAAAACATTTTTAAAAACTAGAACCTAAGTACCAGCAAAAACACTGCGGTAAAGACTGTATTTAGAAGATACTGGAAATGTCTATTTCAGAACAGCAGAAGGAAATTAATTACATTTTATCCTAACCAAGCTCAGTTATTCCATAAGACTACCCAAATACTTCATTCAGTTCAGATGGTCAAGTATATCTCTCAATAATCAGCATTTTCATTCTGTCAATCAGTCTTTTGTGAGCTGAGTTAGAATAAATCTGTACTTTAGTGTAACCATTCCTAATGTGGTGAACTTAAGTTTTAAAGCATACACAATTAAAAAGCAAGTTCTAGACCCACATAATCCCAAAAAGGTCCTGCCAGGCGAGATGTACATAAAACCTCTTAAAACCATGCATTTTCAAATATTACCATAGTTTTTCTAATATAACATTTCACAGTATTGATTTTGACCTTAATTATATATGTACTTACGTACAATTATTTAAGTATACATGTTATGAAACAATGTTATTTTCACTAGCTGAACAATTTGTATGTTCTCATACCTGCTTCAGTTTTTCATCTGTGAGACAGTTAAGTTCAATAATAAACTCACTGTCTGTAGGAGAGATTTGAGCAGAAGGATCAATTATTTTAATAATATCTAGTTGCTCCCGAAGACCCATCTCAGTACTGACTTTACGACTCAGATACTCAATATATTCCACCTGTGTGATGAAAAATTATAATAAACAAGATCAATGCCAAAACCTCTGATTGTTTAGTGTTTTATTTATAGTGTTTTAAACATCAAAGCACTTAATATTATATTTGATCCCTATAAAACAATTAGTTATGCAACTGGGTGCAACCAAGAGGGGGGACTCCAAATAGGGATTTGGAATGGAGTCCAGAACTCAGGGTGTCCAGGAAATATGAGGATGTCCTCACCCCTCCCCAAGGTGTGAGTTGGGGGAAGGGACAAATGGAGCAGGCCCATTGAGAGCTGTTTCCCATAGCGACAGCCTTGCAGCTAACCTCTGGCTTGGTCATTTAATACATCTATAACCTTTAACTGCTTGCATAGATATGTTAAATAGCTGTAGCCATGCTCTGAGCCTGGGGAATGGAAGTATCTTGCCCACCAAGACGTAAATGGGGGGCAGGTCCCCCAAGTTACAGCGCCTGCGTGGGAGCTTGGAGATGATTGGCTCTATGACATGGGGTCAGACCTGCCCAGATTCATGATGGCGACCAGAAAAGCTGGAAGGATATGAGAGTACTGGCAGGTGTAACTGATTGTAGGAGGAGTCAGAAATGGGGCTGCAGAGGAGGATTGGCGTGAGGATTTAAACCCAGACACAGCAGCCACTGGGAGGAGAGCCATGTGGCTTTGCCAGAGTGGGGACCCCCGCAGCTTTAGAAGGGGGAACCACCACCCAGCTTTAGCAGAGATCCCAGCAACACAGCTGAGGGTGCCTGGAACCGAGGGAGGCCTACCAGCCCAGATGGATTACTGGGAAGAACCGGGGGCTCCCTGAGCCACAGACTTCAATTTCTTTTCCTGAGATATGGTACCCTAGACTGGGCAAAGGGGGAAGGAAGGACTGTGTGTGTTTGTGGGTGGTTTAAGGGACTTTGGGATTTTGATGAAGACATTAGGTCACTGCTTTAAGTTTGTATAGCATTAAATAAACATTTCCTTTCCTTTTCACGAATCTCTGGCATTGAGAGACATCTTTCCTCTGGCAGCGGACATAACGAATCTGGGGGGTTCCTTTCGGTAATAGTACGTTGTCCTTGCCCCCCACCCCGCCCCGTTGCTCTGTAACAGTTATAGCTCAAATTCAGATTTACTAAGCAATCCACATTAACCCTGTGACTTCAAAACAGGCAAATTGAACTTCACATATTCTCCACATATATGTTTTTAATTAAGAATGCTGAGATCTCTACCTGCTCATCATTTGTCATTGCACTCCAAGGAAGTTCATCTAAATTCCGGTGCTTGTTTTTCTTTTTAGGAAGCAGGCAAGGCGAACTCGGAATGCTGGGTATGACATCAGAAAGCACATCACTCCCACTGGCAATGTCACTGCCCGGTAACTTTATAAAAATAAGGAGAAAGGGGTAGGGAAAGCAAATTTTTTAAAAAAATGCATTTTAAATACCACAACATGTTTTATATTTATTAAAAATTGCTGTACTTCAATAAAAGACTAAGGACAAATACAGAATCAGAAGACATTAATTCTGATTCAGTCCCATTTTAGACAGTGCAGCAGCATCAATATATTCTTTGTATAAAGCCACTTATTCAATGATAGTTTCCAAAAGCTTAAAATCATAATCAAGACCTGTTAAAGTGCTAACTTGAGAGTAAATCATCATTAATATTTTAAATTCATAATGTGACTGTAAGCTAGGGCTCACACAGTATAATGAAAAAGGAACACTGGTCTCCATCTCAGGAGACCTGAGTGATCTACCATTACCTGGTTCTTTGCCAGATACTGTGCTAGACATACTGCAAATAAAAAGACAAATAAATCATGGTCCTGGTCCTCCAGTCCCTGGTATTAACAACCTCAAGACAATTAAAATAATTTCAAATATGCCCTTAATATAAAGCAAAAGCACTTTAAAGTCCAGAAGTATTATAAAAGATAAATTAGGGGAAAAAAGGTAAGAGACAATGTGTAGGCAAAGGAGAAATACAAGAAAATCAAATCGGTTTAAAGTGAGATGAACAGCAAAAATATGTGCTATAATTTTGTATTACCTATTAAAACCCAGTGAGAATGAATTTTTAAGTTTTACTGATTTATAACCAATACACGAAGAACTATAACATATTTTATACAGTTCGATGAGTTTGGACACATGCACACACCCTGAAACCATCACCACAATCAAGGTAACAGACGTATGTCCATCACCTTCAAAACTCAGAATGGATTTAATTTTAAATAAATGTGTTTAAATCATTCATCAAAAAAAAAAAAAAGAAAACATTTTCTTATACAAGAAGTACCTAACAGTTTTTTAAGATAATGCTTTTGTTTTTACAAGATAAAAAAAAAAACCTTGTCATTGTTGTTTGGTCCTATAGACTTTGCAATTATAACAACTCTGGATGAATACTAGGGCTTTTGAAGTTACCAAATGAGAAAAGCTATTTTTCCCAAGAAGATGATCAATACTCACATGTATTTGGCTTCCTATTGTACCCACAGCACTATAATGGGTACCGGAGATTCAGAGGAGTGTAAGTCATGATCCTCACAAAAGAACTTTATATTCAGGAACATAATACAATGACATAGACATATAATTATACAACATAGAAAGTTATGAATGTTAGGATTGAGATGACAGGTCACCAGTGGAAAGATGTAGAAGCGAGTTGAAGGGGCAGGATTAAAGCTTAGGAGAGCTACAAGGGGGCAGGCATTGGGGAGTCAATCACATACAAAACAGGAATGAAACCAGAAAAATAGGGTTGATCACTATGCACAGCGACCATGGTGTTTAGAAGGAAACTGTCCAAGTTAGCTACTATTCTTCAAAACTACATTTTCACTTTGACAGTCATTGATGAATCCAAGTGCATAAGTAACTTCCAACAATTTGTATGACTTCCTTTAAAATCTCATTAACAACACTGCTTGAATTCTCACCCTTAGCCCTTATGTTATCTAGTCACTGTCATGAAAGGATGATTATTGAACAAACACACATGAGAAGGTCATCTCTTTTTCAGCTTTTAATGTCAAGAAAGAAAATGCTTTACTAGTTTCTCTTTGAAAGACTTAAATCACAACATTACTCTATTAAAGATCTCCCTAGGGTTCCTAAAAGAAAATGAGACACTCATCAGAGGAAAGGCCTCCTCTACTTCAAGCCCCTTTGATAAATTAGGTAGAGAAAGGAACTCTCAAAATATCTATACTCTCCAAATTTAAGAAAAATTTCCATCTAAATCTTCAGCAAATATATGCTAGGTGCCAGATTATGTGAAACACTTAAATCTGTGTCTTTAATTAAGTTTATGTGTTTGCTGCAGGGGAGGGGGTGTAAAGAAGACAACTAATGATTCTTTGCCCACTTTTTTAGGGAGAAGTAAAAAGATCCCAAATGGAGTTCAAACCCCAGCTCCACTGCCTACTAGCTGTTTGATCTTGTGGAGGTTAGTTCATTTCTCTGAACCTCAAAATCTTCACTGGAAGTTATGGTTAGTGCCATCCACCTCAAAGGATTGTTGAAAGGTTTAAATTAGATAACATGTCTGGCACATAGGTGACACTCAATAAACAGGCATGTTTTGCCTTTAATATCTCTTGCCATGGTTTCGGATCTTTAAAAAGGTAGCACAAACCCTCAGAGAACGTCATGTTACTAAAGTGGCTGGGTTAAATTTCACAAGGTAGTACCTCAGAATGGCAGAAGGGGGAAAGGAAAAGGCACTGAGGTAAGGAGAATAATTTAGTAAAACAGATGGGAAAACACAGAATTAAGTTAAAGAAAACAATACAATTAAAACAGAAAATCTTGCTATGGGTTTGAAAGCTAACAGAAGAAACAAAAACTCACATGATATGTGGAAGTAAGCCAATGACACCTCCTAAGTAGAAGTAACTTGAGGGAAGATGAGTTAAAAAGCAGTATGGGGTCACAATGGAGTGAGGAAAGACTGGAAATAAGAGTTCCAGTTTGATCTAGGCCTGGACTAAGGTAAGCAAAAATGAAAAGACAAATGAGAACAGAGAAAATTTTGAATAAAAGCTATTTACAAGGCTGTTTATAACTGAATGGATAAGGGTAATACGTGACCAACATGAGACCAGAAGAAAGCCAGCAACATTACAGGCATGTTACAGGGTGTGGCCAAGGTGGGGACCCCAAATGGACATTTAAAATGGGGTCCAGAACTCAAGGTGTTCAGAAAATACTAGGATGTCCTACCCCCCCAGGTGTGGGTGGGGGAAAGGGACAAATGGAGCAGGCCCATTGAGAGCTGTTTCCCATAGCAACAGCCTTGCAGCTAACCTCTGGTGTGGGCATTTAACATACCTATAGCCTTTGGCTGGTCGCTTGAATATGCTAAATAGCTATGGCCTGCTCTGGGCCAGGGGGATGGAAAGGGACCCCCCCCCAGATGTGACTGGGGAAGCAGGTCCCCTGAGTTACAGTGCCTGCGTGGGAGCTTGGAGATGATTGGCTCCATGACATGGGGCCACACCTGCCCGGACCCACGATGGCGACCAGAAAGACTGGAAAGGACAGCAGATTAAGGGCAGGTGTGGCCGAGTGTGGGAGGAGTAGGAAGTGGGGCTGCAGAGGCAGATTGGCGCGGGGATTTAAACCCAGGCGCGGCAGCCATAGGGGAGAGAACCACGCAGCTTTTGGCAGAGCAGAGGGCTCTCGCAGCCCTGTGGGGGAGAACCACGCGGCTTTTGGCAGAGCAGAGGGCTCTCGCATCTCTGTGAGGAGAGAACCACGCGGTTTTGCCAGAGTGCAGACCGCCACAGCTCTGGTAGGAGAGGACTGCGTGGCTTTGAGGTGCTTCTTTTGGTCATGCGGCCTGGGAAGCAAGAGAGACTTTGCCTGGAAGAAGGGTGAAAGAACTCTTACCAGTAGGCCACGAGGCGGTGCTGCATGGCTTTGGATTAATTGGAGATCCTGCCTGGACGGCGACACAGCTGATGGTGCGGAGAACCAAGAGAGGCCTACCAGCCGAGCACGGATTATTGGGAAGAACCAGACACTGCCTGAGACTGGACTTCTATTTCCTTTCCTGAGATACGGTACCCCAGACTGGGTAAGGGGGAAGGAAGGACTGTGTGCATTTGTGGGTGTTTTAAGGGACTTTAAGATTTTGATAAAGACATTAGGTATAGCACTAAATAAACGTTTCCTTTCCTTTTCACGAATCTCTGGCATTGAGAGATATCTTTCCTTTAAGGCGGCGGACAAGACGGACCTGAGTCTCTTTCAGTAATAGTATCACTGTCCCAGGGCCCCCCTTGTTTTGCTCTGTAACAGTCACACAACCCACCCAGGGTAATGCACTTAAACAAATCAATTTTTAGAGCAAAATACCTGAAGCAATGTTATAGATCTTCCTGTCTAACACACCCATTTTAAAACTAAGGAAAAGTGATACCCACAGAGGGTCACACAGTTACTGGAAATATGCAAAGTAGCACACAAGTCTAGTGCTTTCGACTATACAAGGACATCTTGCCTTGCAAGTTTTTGGAATGAGAGAAGAATGCAATTTGAGATGTGGAGAGTTCCCAGTAATAATGAAAGGGGCAAGTACAAGTGTCCTTTGAAATGATAATACTCATTTTGCACTACACTCTAATACATGTCACAAAGCAGAGTCTATTTTTCCCCACAGAAACACTACTGGAAGTTTCATTACAGATCAACACTCAGCATCAAATTATAGGTTAGCATTAAACAATAAGGTCATTCAAGTGGAAATGTCAAGTAGTCAATTGGAGATACGGAATGAGAGCAGCAGATGTACATGACAATTAATTGTATGGGCGCCTATATATTTATTAGACAAGCAATTTTCCATTTTATAACTAATAATATATTGAGTATTTCAGGATAAAATGCTTAATAATTCTGATGCCATATTTTCCACAGGCAACAGTATCCAGTATATTTATATTATAATCAGTAATTGTGACAGAGAAAATTAAATCAAACTGTTACAGGGTGCAGCCAAGAGGGGGGACCCCAAATGGACATTTAAAATGGGGTCCAGAACTTAAGGTGTTCAGAAAATATTAGGATGTCCTCACCACCCCTGCCCGAAGTGTGGGTGGGGGAAAGGGACAAATGGAGCAGGCCCACTGAGAGCTGTTTCCCATAGCAACAGCCTTGCAGCTAACCTCTGGTGTGGGCATTTAACATACCTATAGCCTTTGGCTGGTCGCTTGAATGTGCTAAATAGCTATGGCCTGCTCTGGGCCAGGGGGATGGAAAGGGACCCCCCCCCCAAGATGTGACTGGGGAGGCAGGTCCCCTGAGTTACAGCGCCTGCGTGGGAGCTTGGAGATGATTGGCTCCATGACATGGGGCCACACCTGCCCAGACCCATGATGGCGACCAGAAAAGCTGGAAAGGATAGCAGATGGAGGGCAGGTGTGGCCGAGTGTGGGAGGAGTCAGAAGTGGGGCTGCAGAGGAGGATTGGCGCGGGGATTTAAACCCAGGCACGGCAGCCATAGAGGGGAGAACCATGCGGCTTTTGGCAGAGTAGAGGGCTCCCGCAGCTCTGTGAGAGAGAATTCACCATGCAGATTTAGCAGAAAATTGCCACTTGGCCAAAGCCGAGTGGCAAACCCGTCTCCCCGCAGCTTTGTGGGGAGAACCACACGGTTTTGCTAGAGTGCAGACCCCCGCAGCTCTGGTAGGAGAGGACTGTGTGGCTTGGAGGTGCTCCTTCTGGCCACGTGGCCTGGGAAGCAGGAGAGACTTTGCCTGGAAGAAGGGTGAAAGAACTCTTACCAGTAGCCATGAGACGGTGCTGCATAGCTTTGGATTAATTGGAGATCCTGTCTGGACAGCAACACAGCTGATGGTGCCGGGAACTGAGGGAGGCCTACCAGCTGAGCAGGGATTACTGGGAAGAACCAGAGGCTTCTTGAGCCACGAACTTCTATTGCCTTTCCTAAGATACGGTACCCCAAACTGGGAAAAGGGGGAAGGAAGGATTGTGTGTATTTGTGGGTGTTTTAAGGGACTTTGGGATTTTGGCAAAGGCATTAGGTCACTACTTTAAGTTTGTATAGTATTAAATAAACATTTCCTTTTCACGAATCTCTGGCATTGAGAGACATCTTTCCCATAAGGCGGCGGACATGACGGACCTGGGTCTCTTTCAGTAATAGTATTATCATCCCAGCCTCCCCCCTTGTTTGTTCTGTAACAAAACCTCTTCTGTATTTTCTGCAGTATGCAGCAAAATTTTATGAGTAAGTTCATTTCTGTGACAGCTGATATGTAATTTCGAATTGCATCTCTAGGTTTCAAATATGACAGCTGAATTACTCTTTAAATTTTCTATGCTTTCCTGCTCAACAATAAAATAATTTCTCAAGTTCTAAGACTACTACATATATCAAAGAAAATGATCAACAAAGCAAAATGCTTTGAAGCTATTTCTAATACTAAGATGATATTTCATTCTGAGGTTAAAATCCTTCTGTTACAGGGTGCGGCCAAGAGGGGGGACCCCAAATGGACATTTAAAATGGGGTCCAGAACTCAAGGTGTTCAGAAAATACCAGGATGTCCTACCCCGCACCCCCAGGTGTGGGTGGGGAAAGGGACAAATGGAGCAGGCCCACTGAGAGCTGTTTCCCATAGCAACAGCTCTGCAGCTAACCTCTGGGGTGTGGTCATTTAACATATCTATAACCTTTGACTGGCTGCATGGATATGTTAAGTAGCTATGGCCATGCTCTGAGCCAGGGGGATGGAAGTAACTTCCCCACCAAGATGTAAGGGGGGGGGCAGGTCCCCCGAGTTACAGCGCCTGCGTGAGAGCTTGGAGATGATTGGCTCCATGACATGGGGCCACACCTGCCCAGACCCACAATGGCGACCAGAAAAGCTGGAAAGGACAGCAGACTGAGGGCAGGTGTGGCCAAGTGTGGGAGGAGTCAGAAGTGGGGCTGCAGAGGAAGATTGGTGCGGGGATTTAAAAGCCCAGGCGTGGCAGCCATAGAGGAGAGAACCATGCGGCTTTTGGCAGAGTAGGGGCTCCCGCAGCCCTGTGAGGGAGAACCACGAGGTTCTGCCAGAGTGCATACCCCCGCAGCTCTGGTAGGAGAGGACTGCGTGGCTTTGAGGTGCTTCTTTTGGTCATGCAGCCTGGGAAGCAAGAGAGACTTTGCCTGGAAGAAGGGTGGAAGAACTCTTACCAGTAGGCCATGAGACGGTGCTGCCTAGCTTTGGATTAATTGTAGATCCTGCCTGTACAGGGACACAGCTGATGGTGCCAGGAACTGAGGAAGGTCTCCCAGCGGACAAGAATTACTGGGAAGAACCGGGGGCTGCCTGAGCCAAGGACTTCTATTTCCTTTCCTAAAATATGGTACCCCAGACTGGGAAAAGGGGGAAGGAAGGACTGTGTATGTTTGTGGGTGTTGTAAGGGACTTTGGGATTTTGGTAAAGACATTAGGTCACTACTTTAAGTTTGTATAGCACTAAATAAACGTTTTCTTTCCTTTTCATGAATCTCTGGCATTGAGAGATATCTTTCCTTTAAGGCGGTGGACAAGATGGACCTGAGTCTCTTTCAGTAAGAGTATTATCGTCCCAGGCCCCCCTTGTTTGTTCAGTAACACTGCCTTATTAAGTAGTTGGTATTATCTTCCCAGAATCTGTGAATCATTTATATTTACTTTAGTAGTAACTGAAACATCTTAAAAGAAAGATTTAAACAAATGCAGTTTTTAATCACAAGAGCAGTAACATGAATTTTTAAACTACAGTCAACACTTTTTAGTCTATATTAATACTAACACATAATTTGTAATTAACTTTGATAGGGGACTCAAAACTTGGAAAATTTTAGCTTAAGGTAAAAAGCTGTAAGTCTAGCAAGTAATGTGTATGTTAAGCTTTCTTTCAGAAACTACAGATAAGGCCCATCCTAGCTCCTGAGAAAAGCAGCTGACCTCCTGGGGCACTGGCTAGAGATTACCACCTGGGGACATGTAGGAGGCATCAGGGCCTTTTGTGTGACCAACCCCGCCCCTTGGGAACAGCTAACTGCTGAGAACTGGAAGGCTGCAGCTTAGCTCACCTAATCCTCCCTGAATTTCAAAGCCCTTACCACACCTTGCTTGTCCTCCCCCACCCCCTTATAAAAGATCTGGCCAGGAAGGAGAAGGCAAGATGGTTTGTTAGGATATGAACCCGCCATCTTCTCGGATTGCCGGCCATCTGAATAAAACGCCCATAAAAGATTCAATCGCTGTCACTGCTTATTGGATTTGGTAGTGACAGGCAGCCCGAACGCCAGTGTCTTTTCCGGTTACAACTTCTTGGATAATTTACTGCTCGTCATTAGGAGGTCCTACAAAAACAGGAGAGCATTTTAAACCTTTCAGCATCTTTAACTAGCAAATATTCATGGCAACAGAGTACCCGTCCTCCAATTTCATAAGTGGAAAAACACATTACCGAGACAGGCCTGATTTTTGTTCCAGTGTTCTAGTCAGTCATGCACATTTGACAGTGAATGACTGAGGTCAGTTCCCCACTATAACTCCTCATGAAATGAGTGAAAAGGTCAGCAATTAAAAAATTCTTGTCACTTTGCAACATTATAAGAACTCTGAATAAATCACATGAAATAAGCAGGAAAATGTTTCTCTGAATTACCCCAATTACACTTTGTAGGAGACAGTTCTGCATGGTGTGGGCCCAGCTCCCACTTGGAGATGCACAGGACCCACACCCACAGATAGGTTCTCCCCTGGGGAATCAGGCCTGCAAAGTACCTAGGCCGCTTTGAGTCTTGCTCTTGCCAAAAAACTCCCTCACCCTGAACTGAGGACATTTACTGCAAAGTAACTTCCTAAAATCCATGCTAAACCTTCCAAGGATGAGTGTAACCGGTTCAACCACTTTTGCCTTTTCATTTGCAAATATCCCTCTTCTGTGATGTGATTAGCGGCATTGGCTCCTTTGTTTCCTGTAAAAGGTACCCACCTAAATCGAACCTGTGCATAGTAAATGAGGACCAGCATGTAATGTGCTGAGAAACTTAATAAAGGCCAGTCACAGCAAGGGCCAAGGCTTTTGCTCCCCTTCAGAGAAAAGCCATGCTCTCCTTCTTCCTCCAGCAGACTCGGTAGTCTGTGTGAATGTCTCAGTTCATCCATAATGATGCAGACACTGTGGGCCGGTGTCTACATCAACATTTTATTAAGAATCCTTGTAGTCTGATTGTAAAGTACAAGTGTGAGCTTAAAAAATGAGGCACTGGGCTTCTGGGAAAGATAGCAACGTAGGCAGACATGGCTCGTCTCTTCACACAACCACCTCAAAATTACAACTAAAATATAGATCAACTATCACTCAGAAACATCAGAAATCGAGCTGAATAGAAGTCTGACAACTACAGAATTAAAAAATATATATATCCATTTATACTGGTAGGAGGGATGTGGATATGGAAGAGGTTGGCCACGTGGATAAAATTCAGGAAGGATATCTCAGGAGGGAGGAGTCCCCGATCCACACCAGGCCCCCAGCCAGGAATTCCAGAGCCAGGAAAGTAAGTCCCCACAACTTCTGGCTGTGAAAACCAGTGGGGATTGAGTCAGTGGAAGAGGCTGCTGGAACCCTAAGCAGTTCCTCTTGGGGAACCCACATATGGACTCACCTACTCAGACTCACTCCCTCTGAGCTCCAGCACTAGGGATGGCAGCTTGAAGTGTACCAGTAGTATACAGGGAGAAACTGAAGTGTCTGGCACCAGGACGAGCACAGGTCATTGTCCCTTTGCTGAACCCTATACTCACAGAGCTGGTAGGCTGGTCACATGTCCAAGACTCCATCAACATGGCTAACACTGTGTGCCCCATCTTGGAGATCCCCAGAGAGTCCACCCCACCCAACTTATGGGCCCACCCATGCTGTTTTTCCATATGAATGACTCCTCTTGGCTCATAAATCCTATCAAACAAGCAACAGCTGGTTTCAGTGAGCCCTAATAGCAGTCAGGTAACACTCACAATTGGCTTTGCTTGGGAATCTCCAAGCCCAGCACAAGTAGTAGCCCTCTCTGATTGCTTTACAGCTCAAGCAGGGTGGCCCGGGCAAAACACAGGTGTGGGCTGACCTTGGCCTGCACCACCCGGGAAACTCCAGGACCAGCACATCCAGTGGACAGCTACAGACTACATTGGAGCCCAACCACCCTGCCCCTGCACATCTGATCCTCTATGGAAGGCAGAAGTGGGTGGTCAGTGATCACAGCCAATCCTGGCAGCTGACTGGCCTGGGTAAATCCCTCCCACTGATCTGACAACAGCAACCAAGGCTCAACTACAAGAGGAGAGTGTACTCAGCCCACACAAAAGGCACACCTTGAGTACCCACCTTGGGTGATAGGGGAGGCTGTGCCACTGGACCCTACAGGACACCTACTACATTAGGCCACACTACCAAGACACAGCATCAAAGCAGCTCTACCAAATACATAGAAACAAACATAGGTAGGCTGCCAAAACGAGGGGACAAAGAAACATAGCCTAAATGAAAGAACAGATCAAAACTCAAAAAAAAAAGAACTAAATGAAATGAAGATAGGCAATCTATCAGATGCAGAGTTCAAAACACTGGTTATCAGGATGCTGAAGGAACTTAGTGAGGACCTCAGCAGCATAAACTGGAAAGGAGGAACCAAAGCTGTCATTGTTTGCAGATGACATGATAGTGTTCATAGAAAATACTATGGACTCCACCAAAAAACTACTTGCCCGAATAAATGAATTTGGCAAAACAGCAGGATACAAAATCAATATTCAGAAACCAAAGGCATTTTTATATACCAACAATGAAATATCAGAAACAAATCAGGAAAAAAATCCCATTTGATATAACAACAAACAAATAAAGTACCTAGGAATAAATCTAACCAAGGAGGTAAAAGATCTGTACTCAGAAAACTACATAACACTGAAGAAAGAAATTAAGGAAGACACCAACACATGGAACCATGTACCATGCTCATGGATTGAAAAAATTAACATCATTACAATGTCCATATTACCCAAAGCAATTTATAGATTCAACACAATCCCTATTAAAATACCAATGACATATTTCACAGATATAGAACGAACATTTCAAAAATTTATATGGTATCACAAATGGCCCTGAACAGCTGCAGCAATTTTGAGAAAGGACAAAGTAGGAGGGATCACAATAGCTGATACCAAACTATATTACAAGGCCACTGTAATCAAAACAGCCTGGAACTGGAATATGAACAGACACATAGACCAATGAAACAGAATAGACCCAATTATAGAGCCCAGAAATAAACCCAAGTCTCTATAGTCAATTAATATTGGACAAAGGGGACAGAAGCATAAAATGGAGTAAAAATAGCCTCTTCAACAAATGGTGTTGGGAGATCTGGACAGCTACATGCAAAAAAATGAAACTCGAGCACCAACTTACACCATACACAAAAATAAATTCAAAGTGGATAAAAGACTTAAATATAAGCCATAACACAATAAATGTCCTAGAAGAAAGCATGGGCAGGAAAATCTCAGACATTCCATGCAGCAATATTTTCACCAATACATCCCCTAGAGCAAGGAACATAAAGGAAAGAATAAACAAATGGGATCTCATCAAAATAAAAAGCTTCTGCATGGCTAAAGAAAACAGCATTACAATGAAAATAGAACCAACTATATGGGAAAACGTATTTGCCAATAATACCTCACACAATAGTCTGATCTCCAAAATACATAAAGAACACACAACTCCACTCCAAGAAGATAAAAAACCCAATTAAAAAGTAGGCAGAGGACCTGAACAGACACCTCTCTAAGGAGGACACACAGAGGGTCCAAAGACATATGAAAAGATGCTCAGCATCACTATCCATCAGAGAGATGCAAATTAAAACCACAGTGAGATACCACTTCACACCAGTCAGAAAGGCCATCATAAACAAATTAACAAACAAGTGTTGGAGAGGTTGGGGAGAAAAAGGGACCCTAATGCACTGTTGGTGGGAATGCAGACAGTTGCAGCCACTGTGGAAAACAGTATGGAATTTCCTCAGAAAACTAGAAATGGATTTGCCTTTTGACCCAGCAATTCCACTGCTGGGATTATATCCTAAGAACCCTGAAACACCAATCCAAAAGAACCTATGCACCCCAATGTTCATAGCAACACAATTTACAATAGCCAAGTGCTGGAAGCAACCTAGGTGCCCATCAGTAAGTGAATGGATCAAAAAACTATGGTACATTTACACAATGGAATTCTATGCAGCAGAAAGAAAGAAGTTCCTACCCTTTGTAACAGCATGGATGGAGCTGGAAAGCATTATGCTAAGTGAAACAAGCCAGGCAGTGAGTGACAAATACCATATGATCTCACTTTTAAGTGGAACCTAACCAACAAAACAAACAGGGAAGCAAAATATAACCAGAGTCATTGAAATTAAGAACAATATGACAGTAATCAGAGGGGAGGTAGGAGGGGATAAAGGGAAGGAAGGAGGGAAGGGTTTTCAGGAACATCTATAAAGGACACATGGACAAAACCAAGAGGGGGCGGAAGCAAGGGAGGGAAGTGGGGATGGCTGGGGAAGTGGGGAATGGTAGGGAGTAAATGCAGACAACTGTACGTGAACAATAATAAAGTAATTTTTTTTTAAGAAAAGACCCGGTCAGAAACGAAGGATACTCGAATTAAAATAAAGAACAATTGCCTTGGCTGGTATGGCTAAGTGGACTGAGCACCAGCCTGTGAACCAAAGGATTGCTGGTTAGATTCCCAGTCAGGGCACATGCCTCGGTTGCAGGCCAGGTTCCCAGCTGGGGGCATGCAAGATGCAATCACACTTTGATGTCTCTATCCCTTTCTTTCTCCCTCCCTTCCACTTTCCCTAAAAATAAAGAAATAAAAACTAAAAAAAAAAAAAAGAACAAACTGTGATTTGCAGGGAAACCACAGTAGAATGGATAAAGCCAAGAGTCAAATCAATGATTCATAACATAAGGAAGCAAAAAACAACCATGCTGAAGAAGAAAAAAAAGTCCAAAAATTGAGGATAGTATAAACAGCCCGTTGGACAACTTTAAGAGGTCCAATATTTGCCTCATAGGGGTGCCAGAAGGGGAAGAGAAGGAGCAAGTAATTGGAAATTTATCTGAAAAAACAGTGAAAGAAAACTTCCCTAATTTGGTGAAGGAAATAGACCTCCAAGTCCAGAGAGCACAGAGTCCCAATTATAATGCACGCAAAGAGGTCTAGTCCAAGAGACATCATTATTAAAAGGCCAAAGGTTAAAGATAAAAAAAAGGACTCTTAAAAGCAAGAGAAAAGTAGTTAGTTACCAGAAGGTTGCCAAATAGGAGGGGGGAGGGGAGGAGGTGAATGGGTGAAGAGGAGAAGGGATTAAGAAGGATGAATAGGTAGGTACGGAATAGGCATGGGGATGTAAAGTGAAGGATAGGAAATGGAGTAGCCAGAGAACTTATACACATGACCCACGAACATGGATAATGGTCAGGAGATAGAGGGCGTAGGGGAAGCTGGGTGGAGGGGGGCAAAGAGGGGAAAAATCAGATCAGGACATCTATAATAGCATAATCAATAAAATGTAATTTTTTTAAATGAGGCACTGAAGGTTAGCAACAGGGAAATGGGAGGAGGAGAGAGGGGGAAAGATACAGAGAATAAGTAGCATAGACAATAGGTAGAAAATAGACAGGGGGAGGGCAAGAATTGTATGGGAAATGTAGAAGCTAAAGAACTTATGACACATGGACATGAACTAGGGGGGAATGTGGGTGGGAGTGGGTGGGCAGGGTGGAGGGGAGTGAAGGGGGAAAATGGGACAACTGTAATAGCATAATCAATAAAATAAAAAAAGAATTGAAAAATAAAATAAAATGAGGCATTGAAGAATAAAAAGGTACCCACACACAGATGCTCACTTC
This sequence comes from Tonatia bakeri, assembly GCA_004024845.1. Taxonomy (NCBI): domain Eukaryota; kingdom Metazoa; phylum Chordata; class Mammalia; order Chiroptera; family Phyllostomidae; genus Tonatia; species Tonatia bakeri. The sequence continues at coordinate 13,670 of PVIA01009936.1, read as the reverse complement.
TGTGTAAACTTTAATAGAAAAAGAATTAAACACATGTACAGAGGGCAATGGTTTCACAAGTTCTGGCACATCTAGTACCAGGAATATTATGTAGTAATTAAAAGAGCCATTATGAAGATCATGAAAAAAATGTATATGTTAAATGAGAAAATCTTATTAAGGACACTTCCTGACTCATTTTATGAGGCCAAAGCCATACAAGAAAACTTCAGACCTGCCCTGGCTAGTGTGGCTCAGTGGACTGAGCACTGGCCTGTGAAACCAAAAGGTCACTGATTCAACTCCCAATCAGGGCACATGCCTGGGTTGTGGGACAGGTCCCCAGTTGGGGGGCATGTGAGAGGCAACTGATCAATGTATCTCTCACACATTGGTGTTTCTCTCCCTCTTTTTCTCCCTCCCTTCCCCTCTCTCTCATAGTAAATAAATAAAATCTTTTAAAAAAGAAGAAAACTACAGATCAATATCCCTTATGAAAACAGATGTAAAAATCCTCAATGAAATACTAAAAACAACACCCAGAAGCATATTTAAAGGTTTATATACCATGATCAATTAGGATTAATTCTAGGAATGCAAGGTAAATCATACAAAAATCACTCAATATTATACATTATATTAACAAAATGAAGGAGAGAACCTGGATAATCATCTCTATAGACGCAAAATAGCATTATAAAAAATCTAATAACCTTTCAGACAAAAACAATTAACAAACTAGGAACAAAAGGGAAATCTCTCAATATGTTAAAGGGCATTTATGAAAAATCTACAGCTAACACTGTACTCAATGATGAAAAAATGACTGAAAGCTTTTCCCCTAAGACTAGAGAAACAAAAAGGACACCTGCTTTTGCCACTTGCATTCAACGATGTACTGGAGATCTAGCCAGGGCAATCAAGCAAGAAAAAAAAAACTATCCAGATATGAAAGAAAGAAGAAAAACTATCTCTATCCACAGATGACATGATCTTAAATACAGAAAATCCTAAAGAATCCATAGAGAAAAAATAAACTATTAAAGCTAACAAGTAAGTTCAGAAAAGTTGCAGTATTTACAACTGCAGCCAACTAATGAAATATTTAGGAATAAACTGAGCCAAGGAAGTACAAGACTTGGACACTGAAAACTAAAACATCAATGAAGGAGAGAAACTAAAGAGGACCTAAATAAATAAAGACATCCCATCCCATGTCCACAGACTAGAATACTTAACACTGTTAAGATGGAAATACTCCCCAAATCAATCTATAGATTCAATGCAATTCCTATCAAAATTCAGACTGCCTTTTTTTGCAGAAATGGACAACCTAATCCTAATATTCATAAGAAGTTGCAAAAGGGACCCCAAGTAGTTAAAACAATCTTGTTGAAGAACAACGAAGTGGGAAAACTCACAGTTCCTGATTTCAAACCTTACTACAAAGCCAGGGAAATTAAAAACAGTGTAGTACTGGCATCAGGATACATAGAAGTATATCTCAACTGAATAGAACTGAGAGTTCAGAACTAAACCTATACATCTATGACCAATTCATTTTCCACAAAGGTACCAAAACCAGTTGATAAGGAAAGAATATACCCTTTTCAACAAATAGTGCTGGGAGAACTGGATATCTACATGCAAAAGAATGAATTTGGACCCCTATGTTACACCATATACAAAAAGTAACTAAAAATGGATCCAAAACCTAAATATAAGAACTAAAACTCTGAGAAAGAGACAGGTGAAAATTGGCATAGTCATTTTTTCCCTAATTTTACAATATAAGCACAGCATGCAAAGAAAAAAAATAGATAAACTAGACTTCATTAAAATTAAAAACTTTTGGGAATGGGGGGTAGAAGAGGTCAAAGGGGGGATTAAATGGTGGCAGAAAGAGACTTTACTTTGAGTGGTGAACACAAAACACAGTATGCAAATGATGTGTTACTGAGTTGTACACTTGGAATCTGCATGGTTTTATTAATCAATGTCACCCCAATAAATTCAATAAAAAAGTTTAAAGCTTTTTTGTGTGTCAAGGGACACTTACCAAGTGAACAGACACTATCAGATGAAAAGACAACACACAGAATGGGAAACATTTCTGCAAATCCTATATACGATAAAGGTCTAGTAGCGATAAGATATAAAGAACTCTTACAATTCAACAATAAAAGATGAATAATACAACTTAAAAATGGGCAAATGGTTGAAAAGATATTTTTTCCAAAGATGTACAAATGGCCAATAAACACATGAAAGGATGCTCAACATCATTAGTCATTAAGGAAATGCAAATCAAAAGCTCAATGAGATACCACTTTACAAACAGTAGGATGGCTATACCAAAAGAGACAGTACCAAGTGGTGTCTCCAAGGATGTGGAAAAATCATAACTTTCATACAGTCGTGCACTGCATTGCTTCCAGTCAACAACAGACCACATATATGAAGCTTGTTCCATGAGATTATAATGGAATTCAAAAATTCCTTTTGCCTAGTGATGTCCTAGTGACAGTCATAACATCAAAGCACAACACATTATTCATGTGTTTATTGTGATGCTAATGGCAACAAACCTACTGTACTTCCACGGATATAAAAGTATAGCACATAGAATTATGTATGGTATATAATACTTGATCATAAAATAACTGTGTTACTGTTTTATGTACTTACTATACTGCACTTTTATTACTTTATCATTATTGTATGGTGTACTTTCCACTCATTAAAAAAAAAGTTTGCTGTAGCCCTGGCCAGGTGAGTCAGTTGGTTGGAGCGTTATCTCATACACCAAAACGATGCATGTTTGATTCCCTGTCAGGGCACATACCTAGGTTGTAGGTTCAATCCCACTGGGGTGCATACAGGAGGCAACCAATCAGTGTTTCTCCCCCTGACTCTACCACTCTAAAATCAATAAACCTATCCTCATGTGAGGATTTAAAAAAAAGTTTTCTGTAAAAGAGTGTGTCATGTTACTCCGCCAGCAGCCTCACATATCTTGTTTGTAACACCTTTTGATTATATCATTTTCTCTATACTGGATTTAATCTGTGTTTTTATAAAGTAACACACTGTACAGGCTTGTAGCCTAGGAGGAAAGTGCCATACCATACAGCCTGGGTATGTGGTAGGCTATACCATCTAGGTTTACGTTAAGCGCACTCCATGATGTCCACACAACGAATCACCTAAAAATTCATTTTCTCAAAACTTATCCCTGTCAAGTGGGGTATGACTGTATCATTTGTGGAAATCTAAAATTGTATACAGCTGCTTTGGAAAACATTTTGTCAGTTCCTCAAAAAGTTAAACATATAATTATCACATGACCCAGCAATTCCACTCCTCAGTGCATAGCTACGAGAATTAAAAATATACAACCACATAATAAATTATACCTGAATGTTCATAGCAGCCCCAAAGTGGAAACAACTGAAATGACCATCAGTTGACAAATGAATAAACAAAATGTGGAATATCCATACAATCAACGGAATATTCAACCTTGGAAGAAAATTGCTATTGACTGAGTGTGTGCCTCCCCCTCAAAAACTGTATCTTAAAGCCCCAGAGCCCAATGTGAGGATATTTGAAGGTGGGTTTGGAAGGTAACTAGGTTTATATAATTCTTGAGGGTAGAGCCCCATGATGGGACTGGTGACTTTATACGGGAAAAAGAAACCACAGGTCTCCCCCCAACCCCCACTATGAAGATACAGCAAAGGACAGCCATCTGCAAACCAGAAGACAGCCCTCACTCAAACCTGACCATGCTGGCATTCTGATCTCAGACTTCTAGCCTCCAGTACTACAGAAATGAATGTTTGTTGTTTAAGCCACCCAGATTGTGGTATTTGTTATAGTAACTTGAGCTAAGACAGGAATGGAGTAGTTACATGCTACAACAGGGATGGACCTTGAAAACACACAGTAAAATAATTAAAAAACAAAAGGCTACATATGAGTCCATTTATATGAAATGTCCAGAAAGGCAAATCTATAGAGAAAACAGATCAGTGATTGCTAGGTAATAGGGTGTGGGGGATATTGGGACTGTCTCTTAACAGGTATGAATTTCTTTTTGGGGTGATGAAAATGTCCTGGAATTAGTAGTGATAGATGCATAGCATTGTGAATATATTAAAAATTGCTGAATAACACACTATAAAATTATTTAAATGTTGAATTTTATCTCAATATTTTAAAGTTTAAAAAATATAATTTTATCCAGATATTTACACAACAAAGGGGAACCTCTGAATATATAACATAAAAATATAGATAATAAACTATTCATATATGCTTAACATAAAATGGATTATTTCTTTCCTCTTTAAAAACTCTTAAATTTCAGTGTAGCATTGTTTATAATAAGAAAAAAACTGAAACCAATCTAAATAACTATTATTAGAGAACTTATGATGTGGCTATCAGAACAAACGAGATATATTAGTTGAAAGAAACACAGGGCCGTACAGTGGCTGAAGTATGACGTAACGCTATGCAAACATACTTGCATCTGCAAGAGTGCTAACCACAGCAGAGTGGGGCTTGGAAACTTAGTTTTCATTTTATGTCATTCTAGATTACTTTAACTAAAAATTGTTTGAAATAAGGTAATATTTAGTTTCTCTTTGGAATATAACTTTAAGTATTTCGATGGCTCTCAAACACATCAAGCATTCATGTATCTGTTGAATATAACATTTGCTAAATATAGGAAAGCTTCTTTAAATGTTACTTTCACAATCAGAAAATGGATGTTGCAATAACACGATCTATGTTTTCTGATAGACTGCATTCATTATCAGGCAGCACTTCCACACAATTTGCCACAAAGCCATTTTATATGATATATGTGTCACAAGAAGAAAAAACACTATCAGCAGAAAAACATCTCTACACACAAACAGAATGCAAAATGAGAAATTATATTTCTGACATCAAGACTCAAATTTATGTATTTATAGTAGTGGTTTGTGATGTTAAACATATAAAATGACCCTGACATAAGGATACTGTATATATAAAGACATAGAAGCTATTTACCATAATGTAGAAAGAGTAAATTTCCTTAGATTCATGCATAGGAAGGTGCTGATGATACATAATAATTAGAACATTTTACAAGCATTAAGTTACTTGAAAATCTACAAAATAATATTAGTAGCATCAGAAGCCTAAAAGATACAGTAGCAGAAATAAAGGCTACATATTCCATCTAATTCTTAATGTCAGAGTATCTGTAGGAGTGGATAAATACTAGAGAAGTTTGCTTTGAGGCAGAGATGAAAATACCAAAATAGAAATTCACACTATTTAGGAAATAACAATGACAATATAAGAAAAACAAAATCTACCTGCCATTCAAACTCACTGTCCGACCAATCCCAGTATGTGCTAATAGAGGAAGAGACATCACTGCACACACTCCCCTCAGGGAATAAATCAAAAGAAGTGAAGTCTTGATCATCTAACAAGGAATAGCAATCATCTTGATCTCCAACAGAAACTGATGAAAACAGCTCCTCACTGCATTCTGAGCTGGCAACACTTGTTCCACAAGAAGTCAAGTTCCACCTTAAAAACAGAACACAAAAGAAATCACAACAGGAATTACAGAATTCACCCAATTTAAAGATATTAATAACATATTTATAACATTTATGAGAAACGGCAGTATATTTTAATATTTTAGGTATGATAATGATATTGTGATTGTTTTCAAAAGAGCCCTTATATGTTAAAGATTTTATTTATTTATTTTTAGAGAGAGGGGAAGGGAGGGAGATAGGAAAAGAGAAACACTGATGTGCGAGAGACATATCAATGGATCAGATGCCTATCGCACACCCCCCACTGAGGACCTGGTTCGCAAACCAGGCCTGTGCCCTGACCAGGAATCAAATTGGGGGCCTATTGCTTTGCGGGGCGATGGCCAACTCACTGAGCCATGCTGCGAGCCCTTATCTTTTATATTTACATACTACTGAAAAATATTTATGAATGAAATATGTCTGGAATTTGTCTCAACCTAAGGTTGATAAATCAGTATGGATACTGATAAAGTACATGGCCATATATGAATAACTGCTGAACCTGGGCGATGGGTATATCTGTTTCACTACACTATTCTCCCTACTGTGTCTGAGAAATTTTGTTATACAGTATTTGAAAAAAAGTATTTAAATGAAGGAAAAAGTAAAACCTTTATCCACAAACAAAACATATACAAGCTCTATCCAGAAAAAGTCCAGCCATTGTTAATATAACAAGAACGGTTTGTGCGACATGAAAAAACCTGGCAGTTAAGGAGAGTGGACTGGAATGCACATGTGTGAACAATGATAGTTTCACTGTACTAGTCAGTGGAGGTGGTAGATACTGTTGAGTGAGCATGTGTACTGTGTGGCTGTGCATTCAAAATGAACAAGTAGAGCAATGAATCTGCATCAAATTTTGCATTAAGCTTGAACATTCCTCTGCAGAAACTATTTGGATTATTCAGAAGGCCACAGCTATAGGTGACTGCTGAGTGGCAGTTTCATCACACAACATGCCCACTCATGCATCATGTCTTCTGCAGAGATGGCAAAACATCAAATCACCCAGGTGATTCAACCCTGCTTACAGCCCAGATATGGTGCCCTGTAACTTCTGGCTTTCTCCAAAACTAAAGTCACCTTTGAAAGGGAAGAGATCTCAGATCATTGATGAGACTCTCAGGAAAATACAACAGGGCAGCTTATGGCAACTGGGAGAACAGTGTGAGGTCCCAAAGTGCCTACTTTTAAGGGGACTGAGATGTCATTGTCCTGTGTACAATGTTTCTTGTGTCTTGTACCTTCTTCAATAATAGTGTCTCTATTTTTCATAGTATATGGCTGCATATCCAAAGCAGCATATGAGTGCTCATTACACCACAACCTTAACAAATCCAGTGCCTCCCATACTCACCCCAACTGGGAATCAAACCCACAAACTAAGTAGGCATGTGCGTTAACCAGAAATTGAACCCACAAACTTTTGGTGTACAGAATGATGCTCCAACTAATTGAGCCACCTGGCCAGGGGTGGAATTTTCTTTTTTCTCTTTTTTTATAAGATTTTTTTTTGACATCCCAGGGCAAGTAGAAGGAAGGAAATAACCAAATCAGAGCAGAATTAAACAACATAGAGACTAAAGAAAAAATTCTAAGGATCAATAAACCCAGAAGCTGATTCTTTGAAAAGATAAACAAAACTGACAAGTCTTTACTTTAAGTAGACTCATCAAGAAAAAAAGAAAGAGGACCCAAATAAACACAATAAAAAATGAAAGAAGAGAATTTACAACCAACACCACAGAAATACAAAGGATTGTAAGAAATTACTATGAAGAACTATATGCCAAGAAATTTGAAAACCTAGGCGAAATGGACAAATTTCTAGTAAAATATAATCTTCCAAAACTGAATGAAGAAGAAGCAGAAAGCCTGAAAAGACCAATAACAGCTGATGAAATCAAAGCAGTAATCAAAAAACTCCCAGCACACAAAAGCCCTGAACTAGACAGTTTCACAGGAGAATTTTACAATACATTTAAGGAAGAGCTAACCCCTATCCTTCACAGACTTTTCAAAAAAAAATCCAAGAAGACAGAAGACTCCCAAACTCTTCTTATGAAGTCAGCTTCATCCTAATCCCAAAACAAGATAAAGATACAAAGAAAGAAAGAAAATTACAGACCAATACCACTGATGAACACAGACACTAAAATCCTCAACAAAATATTGACAAACTGCATTCAGCAATACATTAAAAAGACCATACACCATGATCAAGTGGGATTCATCCTAGGGATGAAAAGATGGTACAATATTCACAAATCAATAAACGGAATACATCACGTAAACAAAAGGAAACATAAAAATCACATGATCATATCAATAGATGCAGAAAAAGCATTTGAGAATGTACAGCACCCATTTATGATAAAAACACTCACCAAAGTAGGAATAGTGGGAGCATTCCTCATCATAACAAAGGCCATATATGAGAGACCTACAGCCAACATCATACTCAATGGGAAAAACTAAAAGTTTTCCCACTAATATCAGGAACAAAACAATGATGTCTGCTTTCGCCACTTCTATTCAACATAATATTGGAAGTCCTAGCTACAGTAATCAGACAAGAAAAAGAAATAAAAGGCATTCAATTTCGAAAGGAGAAAGTAAAACTGTCATTGTTTGCAGATGACATGATAGTGTATATAAAAAACTCTACAGACTCCAACAAAAAAACTACTTGATCTAGTAAGTAAATGTGGCAAAACAGTGGGATACAAAGTCAATATTCAGAAATCAAAGGCATTTTTGTATACCAAGAATGAAATATCAGAAACAGAAATCAGGAAAAAAAAATCCCGCTTGCTATAGGAACAAGAAAAATAAAATACCTTGGAAGAATCCTCACCAAGGAGGTGAAAGACCTATACTCAGAAAACTACAGAATGCTGAAGAAAGAAATTAAGGAAGACACAAATAAATGTAAACATATATCATGCTCATGGATTGAAAGATTTAACATCATCAAAATGTCTATACTGCCCAAGCAATTTATAGATTCAACATAATTCCTATGAAAATACCAATGACATATTTCACAGACACAGAACACACACTTCAAAAATTTATACAGAACCATAAACGACCCTGAATAGCTGCAGAATTTTTGAAAAGAAGAACAAAGTAGGAGGGATCACCATACCTGACATCAAACTATATTACAAGGCCATGGTGATCAAAAGACTCTGGTTCTGACATAAGAACAGACACATAGATCAATAGAACAGAATAGAGAGCCCAGAAATAAACCCAAGTCCCTGTGGTCACTTAATATTCAACAAAGTGAGCAAAAACATAAAATGGAATCAAAATAGCCTCTTCAAAAAATGGTGTTGGGAGAGCTGGATAGCTACATGCAAAAAAATGAAACTCGAGCACCAACTTGCACCATGCACAAAAATAAACTCAAGATGGATAAAAGACTTAAATGTAAGTCATGAAACCATAAAAGTCCTAGAGGAAATACAGGCAGGAAAACCTCAGATATTCCACATAGCAATATTTTCACTGATATGCCCCCTAGACCAGGAGACATAAAGGAAAGAATAAACAAATGGGACTTCATTAAAATAAAAAGCTTCAGCACAGCTAAAGAAAACATTAGCAAAATTAAAAGGGAACAACCCTATAGGAAAATATATTCACCAATGATACCTTGGACAAGGGTTTGATATCCAAACTATATGAAGAACTCACACAACTCACACAACTCTACTCCAGGAAGACAAACGATCCAATTAAAAAATGGGCCAAGGACCTGAACAGACACTTCTCCAAGGAGGACATACAGAGGGCCCAGAGACATATGAAAGGATGCTCAGCATCACTAGCCATCAGAGAGACGCAATTTAAAACCACAATGAGATACCACTTCACACCTGTCACAATGGCCATCATAAACAAATCAACAAACAATAAGTGCTGGTGGGGTTGTACAGAAAAGGGAACCCTAATCACTGTTGGTGGAAATGCAGACTGGTGCAGCCTCTGTGGAAAGCAGTATGGAATTTCCTCAGAAAACTAAAAATGGATTTGCCTTTTGATCCAGCAATTCCACTGCTGGGTTTATACCCTAAGAATCCTGAAACACTAATTCAAAAGAACCTATGCACCCCAATGTTCATAGCAACACAATTTACAATAGCCAAGTGCTGGAAGCAACCTAGGTGCCCATCAGTAAATGAATGGATAAAAAAACTATGGTACATTTACACAATGGAATTCTATGCAGCAGAAAGAAAGAATGAGCTCCTATCCTTCGCAAGAACATGGACAGAACTGGAAAATATTATGCTAAGTGAAGTAAGTCAGGGAGTGAAAGACAAATACATATGATCTCACCTAATTAATGAAACAAACTGGCAAGCAAAATATAGCCAGAGACATTGAAATCAACAAAAACGGACAGTAACCAGGAGGGAGGGGAGAGGCAAATAATGTGGGAAAGAAGGGAAAGGGATGTAAATGAACATGTATGAGGGACCCATGGATGGAGCCAAGGGGGGTGGGATTGAGGGTGGGAGGTGGGTATGGGTAGGGCAGGGGAAAGTGGTGGTGGGAAAATGGAGACAACTATTTGAACATCAATAAAAAAAAGTAAAAAAAAAGATTGTATTTATTTATTTTTAGAGAGTGGAGAATGGAGGGAGAAAAAAAGGGAGAGAAACATCAATATGCAGTTGCCTCTCACACATGCCCTACTGGGGACCTGGCCTGCAACCCAGGCATGTGCCCTGACTGGGAATCAACAAGCAACCCTATGGTTCACAGGCCCGCACTCAATCCACTGAGCCACACCAGCCAGGGCTGGAATTTTCATTTTTAAAATTTTTGTTTGAAAATGGGAGAAAAACATTTTTCTATTAATTTTTTTATTACTGACAGGATCAAAATTTAAAATATTTATTAGCTATTTTGCTACAGCATTTTTCTCTGTGTTAATGTTTTCTTATTGATTTTGTAAAGACTTCTTTATGCATTAAGGATATTAACCTTTCATCCATAATATCTGTAACAGGATTATAATTTTTTTTTCTTTTTGGTCTTGAAATCTTCAAAGCTATAGATTTTCAGTTTTGGCAGTAGCCTGGAGAATTAATCCTTAAGATAATGACTTAGTATATCCAATACTAACACGGTAGTGAAATAATGACTTTCTGAAGGAAAGCCTGTTATTTACCTATAATTCAGTTGTTTCTCATTCATTAAATCCAGTTTTTTCTTGAACTGTACCTTTCATTTTTTTATCTCTTCTTATTTTATATGACTATCCTTAATTCCAATGTTCTTAATTTACAAAATTCAGGCAACCCAGCAAATTCCATGGCACCTTTTCCATTGAGCTGAAGTATTTTAAATCTTTGAAACACAGACACTTACACCCTAAGTTATTATAGTTCAGTAAATATAAAAGCAGATTTCAACAAACTTTTATACATAGGCAAATTATAAAATTCACCTAAGAATCCAAGGATATACCTTGTAATATTGCCTAGTTTCAGCACATGCTTGCTAGATAGGAAGTATCATTAAAAAAAATCAACAAACCTAGTAGAATTCACTGAATTGCTGACATCACACAATAAGACAATATAAAAAAGCAATCATGAAAAGCAATAGTAAGTTCTATCCTGGACACATGTAGATTGGATCTACATTGTGTCCTGGGGAAATTATTTTTTGTCTTGTGTCTTCAGATTGCATATGACATTTTTTTGAACCTTTATTCACTCACCCACTCAATATTAAGTCAGTATCTTCTATGTGCAAGTACTGTGTTATGTCCTAGGAAAAGTTATTAGATAATTGTTTTTAATGAGAGTTCATTTTCAGCTTGCAAAACTTTGATAGAAATGTGTATTTCCCTCTGTGTATAATAATGACTTAAAAAACTATGCCATATTTGATAATCTTATGATTAGATCACTGACGAGGGTGTCAGGAATTTTGCAGACTTGGTTAACTATTGGTTTTGCATTCTTACCTTAGGGCAAAATCAGTATGTTCCTCAGTTTTCCAGATCCATGACTTTATAACAGATAGATATAAAAGGGTTCTGGGTATTCTTAAAAGCCTTTTTCTTTTTTTTTTTAATTTAATCTTCAGTGTATTTTTCCCATTACCATTTAGTGCTCTTATACCCTCCCACCCCAGTAAACACCACATTGTTGTCCATGTGCATGAGTCCTTTTTCCTTTTTACTCAATCCCTCTACCCTCTAACCTCCCCTGCCACTAGCTGTCAGTCTGCTCTCCATCTATGAGTCTGTCTCTGTTTTGCTTGTTAGGCCAGTTTGTTCATTAGATTCCACATAAGTGAAATCATATTGTATTGGTCTTTAACCAACAAGCTTATTTCAGTTAACACAATGTTCTCCAGGTCCATCCACAATGTTGCAAAGGGTAAAATTTTCTTCATTTTTTTCTTTATTAACAAATATAGCAATGGTGTGCAACCTGGCTCATACTTGAAACAATCATTCAAAACAGAAAAATAGTATGTTTTATGTTAGAGATGTTTTAATTCTATTGCCTTTTAATTTGCAAATAATATTTTTATTATCAAAGGCATTGTGGATAAAAACAAGGTAGGAAGTACTTTAATCCACTACTTGGGGTGGTATTAAATTGGCATAATTTTTTTGAAAAGCAGTTGGAAATTTTATATATATGTATATGTATAATAAATACATATACATATTATATATATATATATCAAGAGCTTTGCCCTGGCTGGTGTGGCTCAGTGGATTCAGTACTGGCCTGTGAACCAAAGGTCGCTGGTTCAATTCCCAGTAAGGACACAAGCCTGGGTTGCGGGCCAGGTCTCCAGTGGGGGGCACATTAGAGGCAACAACATATTGATGTTTCTTTCCCTCTTTCCCTCCCTTTCCCTCTAAAAATAAATAAATAAAATCTTTTTAAAAAGAGCCTTAAAAATGTTCATTCAATTTAACTCAGTAATTTAGGAATTTATCCCATTTCTCAAATAGAAATTTGGAAACGATGTATGTACAAATATGTCTCAACAATATTATAATAGCAAAAAAGGGGAAATAAATATGACAAGGGTTTCATCTCTAAAATATACAAAATCTAACACAACTCAACACCAGGAATACAAACAACCCAGTTAAAAAATGGACAAAAGGGCAGAGGGAAGATGATGGCATGGCAGGTCAGGGCAGATTCCACTTTCCCCTACACATGGGATAAAAACCTAGCCGATCTACGGAGGAACAGAGTAAACAGCCAACAGTACCACAGAATAAATGAAAATAAGAGACCAAAAATTGTAGCAGACACTGAAAAACCAGACAGTAAGGAGAGTGCTTCAGGACAACGAGGGCCCAGGGATCCGCGCAGGGACCAGGGCGGCTGCAGCCCCAGACACAGAGCTGGGTCTCCCACAGAGCTCTTGGGAGAGAGCTTGGTCAACCACTTCCTCCCAGGCCAAACAAGGATTGAGCACCACCGGGAAGGCCTGGTTGCTTGAACTAACAGAGAGGGGAGTGAGGACTGATAGGCCTGGCTGAGTACCCGTGTTACAGAGCAAAAGGGAGGACCCAAACAAGCAAAGGGGCCCGGGACGGTGATGCTCTTACTGAAAGAAATTCGGGTCCGTCTTGTCCGCCGCCATATAGGAAAGATATCTCTCAATGCCAGAGATTGGTGAAAAGGAAAGGAAAACGTTTATTTTGTGCTATACAAAATATAAGGCAGTGACCTAATAATTTTTTTTCCAAAATCCCAAAAATCTTAAAGTCCCTTAAAACACCCACTAAACGCACACAGTTCTTCCTTCCCCCTTGCCCAGTCTGGGGTACCGTATCTCAGGAAAGGAAAAATAGAAGTCCAGTCTCAGGTAGTGTCTGGATCTTTCCAGTAATCTGTGCTTGGCTGGTAGGCCTCTCCCGGTTCTCAGCACCATCAGCTGTGTCGCCGGAATCTCTACTAAAACCGGGTGACGGTTCCCCCTACTACTGCTGAGGGGGAACCCACTCTGGCAAAGGTGCGTGGTCCTCTCCACCAGTCCAGCCACGTGGTCCTCTTTCCTCTGCAGGAT
>PVIA01009935.1:0-56218 GCA_004024845.1 Tonatia bakeri | reverse complement strand
CTGCCATCTGCACCCTGCGCGCCCGCCAGCCAGCGCCTCTTCCCGCCGGGAACCCCTCAACCCCACTTCGCAGGCCTCCCGACTCCGCCGCTCCTTACCGGTCTGGATGTACTGGAGCCCGACTTCTGTTCAATTAATTTCCCTCTGTTCTGGTTGTTAATTGTTTCTCAATCTTTGTTGTTTTCAGTCTTGGTTGAGCGAGGAGGCACAGTGCGACTACCTATGCCTCCATCTTGGCCGGAACTCCCACATCAGTTATTTTTTAACAAAGGGTTTCTTCTGTTAATATCTTAATTTATGTCTGGGAAAATAATAGTACATCTTACTTTGTTCTTTTTTTTTCTCACAGACCCCTGAAAGCTTTGGAAGAAGGAGTATAAAAGAATTCATGCACTGGAAATCTGAGGGCTCTTAAGGTTCTTGCTGGTAAAACTAACGCAGTCATTAACTTCTCTGTTCTTCACTTTCCTACCTGCACAATAGTATAGTGGTTTTTATATTGTCACCTTTGCAAAGGTGATGAATTTGGAATAGCTTGGAAGACACCAGCTTCTATTTCACCTTGAAAGTCAAATACCAATGTTAAATAATGAAAAGAATCATCTCTTAGGAGGCTCTGTGCATTTTTCTATCAGCCATTGCACTTATCAAGATTAATAAACGTATCTGTCTATCTGCTCAATGAAATTGCAATGAAAGAATATAATCATCAGCAAACACACAGGAGAATTGCACGGTTTGCCAGGCAGGTGTAAACAAAGAGTGGGTGAGGAACAAATGATCTACATCTACACACAGTGACATTGATACATCTCTCAAACCTAATGCTGAGCAAAATAAGCCAGACACAAAAGAGCATATGCTGAATGATTCCATTTATATAATGTTGAAAACAGGCAAAACTAGTCTGTGATTTTTGAAGCCAGGATAATGATAACCCTAGGGTGGGAGTAGTAGCAATTGGAAGGAGATACAAGGGAAGACTCTGATTGCTATTAATGTTCTGTTTCTCTATCTGGGTATTACTTACAAGGATGTGTTCACTGTAAGAAGTAATTGATCTATATGTTTTGTGATTTGTATGTTTTCTATGGGTGTGTTACACTTTAATAAAACATTGCATGAGCAATTAATATGGCCTAAGTTGGATGGACAATTTTATTCTGTCCCTTGGGATAAGCAGAAATACTGCTATATCTCTGCAACTCAGGCTTTGGATAGAATCCTCAAGAACTGTCCTCTGGGACTGTCATCCTAGAGGCTGGCGCAAGCTGGGACAGTAATACACAGTTTTAATTACATCCTATTTTCATTCTAAGTACCAAAGTAAAAGGTTTTGATAAAAATAAATTGTGTCAAGGGACAACTATTAAGATGCACACGTTCACGACAGAAAAGCTCTACCATGTTCTTGGTTGAGGTTTACCATTTCTGTAAGCATTTAAAGCAGCTACTTACTCTGACTGATTCTCCTAGTGTTGAGCTTGGCAGAATGCCATATGCAATTAGGACCCAGGGTATTTATTGAGGATAATGATGAATACTCTGTGAACCATAACTTTTATGGTCTTATCTTCCTTTTCTCGTGTATTTGTTGTTGCAGTTTGCAATTTTGTGCAGATTTCAGAGCCCTTCTTTACAGATGGCCATCATTTAACAAAATGCTTAATGCCACCTGTAGAAACAATTTTACTGGAATAAAACATGACTATCACATGTCTAAATTAAATTAGAGACTGACAAAATACATTTAATAATAGCTTCCAATCCTGCATCTGCCATTTATTAGCTATGTGTCTGTGGGCTATTTGCTGAACCTGTTTCAGCCTGTTTTCCTCAACAGGCTCACCCTTGTAGACTCATTATGAGGACTAAGTGAGATAATCCATGTAATTAATGTACAGTACTTGACAGAGTCTGCAGGCAAAGGCTCATTAAATATTCGCTCTTGGTTTTATTAATAGCTTAACAAACACATTATATGTGAATGGTAAAACTGATCACTTATTCAGGGACATTTAATAGCAAAAATAACATCTGAACAGAGAAAAGTGGTAGAAAACACCAACAACTAAGAAGAATTAAGTTTAAGAAACTTAAAATTGACTTAGCATAATGCTCAAGTTCCATCCATGCTGTCGAGAAGCATAGGAGCTCCTTCTTTCTGCTGCATAGAATTCCACTGTGTAAATGTACCACAGTTTTTAAAAATATATTTTATTGATTATGCTATTACAGTTGCCCCATCAGCCCCCCTTTATTCTCCTCCACCCTGCACACTCTCCCCACCCACATTCCCCCCTTTAGTTCATGTCCATGTGTCATAAGTTCTTTAGCATCTACATTTCCCACACTATTCTTGCCCTCCCCCTGTCTATTTTCTACCTACCATCTATACTACTTATTCTCTGTACCTTTTCCCCACTCTCTCTTCCTCCCACTCCCCTGTTGCTAACCCTCCATGTGATCTCCATTTCTGTGGTTCTGTTCCTGTTCTAGTTGTTTGCTTAGTTTCTTTTGGTTTTGTTTTAGGTGTTGTTGTTAATAATTGTGAGTTTTCTGTCATTTTACTGTATATGTTTTTTATCTTCTTTTTCTTAGATAAGTCCCTTTAACATTTCATATAATAAGGGCTTGGTGATGATGAAATCCCTTAACTTGGCCTTGTCTGAGAAGCACTTTGTCTGCCCTTCCATGCTAAATGAAAGCTTTGCTGGATAGAGCAATCTGGGATGTAGGTCCTTGCTTTTCATGACTTGGAATACTTCTTTCCAGCCCCTTCTTGTCTGCAAGGTCTCTTTTGAGAAATCAGCTGACAGTCTGATGGGAACTCCTTTGTAGGTTACTATCTCCTTATCTCTTGCTGCTTCTAGGATTCTCTCCTTCATTTTTACCTTGGCTAATGTAATTATGATGTGCTTTGGTGTGTTGCTTCTTGGGTCCAACTACTTTGGGACTCTCTGAGGTTAATGAACTTCCTGGAAGTCTATTTCCTTTTATAGAATGAGGAAGTTCTCCTTATTATTTGTTCAAATAAGTTTTCCACTTGTTGGCCTTCCTTTTCTCCTTCTGGTACCCCTATAATTCAGATATTGGATCGTTTAAAGATGTCCTGGAGGTTCCTAAGCCTCTCCTCATTTTTTTGAATTCTCATTTCTTCATTCTTTTCTGATTGTATGTTTTTTTCTTCCTTCTGATCCACTCCATTGATGTGAGACCCAGCTTTCATTCCCTCACTATTGGTTCCCTGTGCATTTTTCTTTGTTTCACTTATTGTAGCCTTTATTTGTTCATCTAATTTGTGACCAAAATCAACCAATTCTGTGAGCATCCTGATCACCAGTGCTTTGGACTGTGCATCTGATAGGTTGACTATCTCTTGTTCTCTTAAAAGTACTGGATCTGGGGTCTTCAATTCTGTTCAAGCCATCTTTCCCCCCCCCCTTTGGTCCGGTCGTTCCTGTTACATATGAGGGGCGGAGCCTTAGGTGTTCACCAGGGCGGGGCACCCCAGTCGCTGGGTTGTGATTTTGTATGTGGGGGCGGGGTCCAAAAGGGAATAATGGCACTCGCTCCATTCTCCATTGGACCTCAGTCCCTTCTGCCACTTCCCCAAGCAAACTGGTCCCCTCTGGTGCCAGTTCCCGTGTGGGTGGGCTTGTGCACTCTGTGGGACTTTCCAAGGACCTCTCCTGTGATGCTCTCCCTGTGCCTCAACTCCCACAGGTGTTTTCAATCAGTGTCCCAAGGCTCTATTTCCCAGCGCTGTGATCCTGGGTTGTGCACAGTGCCTTGCTTCACAATCGCTGCCTCACTGGGTCTGCCGGTTGCAACCCCTCAGCTGGGGTCTGTCAACTGCTGCTTGCATGCTCACGGTCCACTGACTGTGGTCTTCCGTGTCCCAGATGCCTTATATGCCCTGTCCCAATGCTCTCTGCTTTCCACACCATGACCCATGCCTGGCTTCCCAACTCCACTCCTCCTACTGGTCTGGATGAATGGGTCTATTTTAACTTCTTGGTTGTCTGACTTCCATATACTTCAATTTTCTGTCAGTTTTGGTTGTTATTCTATTTCTAAATTGTTGTTGTCGCTATCTTGGTTGTGTGAGGAGGCACAGTTTGTCTACCTATGCCTCAATCTTGGCCAGAAGTCTGTACCACAGTTTTTTGATCCACTCATTTACTGATGGGCACTTAGGTTGCTTCCAGCACTTGGCTATTGTGCTGCTATGAACATTGGGGTGCACAGGTTCTTTTGAATTGGTGTTTCAGGATTCGTATGATATAATCCCAGCTATTTGATCTCACCTATAAGTGGAAACTAATCAACAAAACAAACAAGCAAGTAAAATATAAACAGGAACCTTAAATTAAAGAACAAACTGACAGTAACCAGAGGGGAGGGAGCAGGGGGATAATGGCGGAAAATACAGGAAGGTCCATTGAGGAACACGTACAAAGGACACATGGACAAAGTCAAAGGGGTAGGTTCGAGGGTGGGAGGTGGGGATTGGTGGGGCAGAAGCTGAGGTGGGGTGAAAATGGAGACAACTGTACTTGAAAAACAGTTAAAAAAGAAACTTAAAATTGAGAAAGTTCTATGTATTAATCATTTCTTTTGATAACTTCAAAAAACACTCCTCATACAGTGATAAAAAAATGATAAAATAAAGTTCTGCCCAACTCATGGAAGACCCATGTTGAAAAGATGCAGAATTTGATAATTACTAACTGGTTTTTACAATATTTATTTTTCTTTATTTAATGGCAGATGTCCACATGATCTCTTAAAGAAGCCAACTTTAAAGGACAAAATGTTCTCATCTGTTTTCTTTCTATGTCTTTAAAGATTAGGTGACACCTTATGTTTCCCTTGTTCCTCCTTCCTTCTTTCAGGGGACAATGAGAATGCATTAATAAGAATAGTGAACTTGGCACCTGAACCCTGGTGCTATTTGCATTAATTGAGTGAACTTAGGAAGTAACTTAATCCTTCTGAACTTCATTTTGTTATGTATTTTAACTTCATTATTAATCATTACAAGGCAAGAATGGAAAGAAGCAGATGTTTGCCTCTAAGCCCTAGAAAGCTCTGATGCTTGTAAGTGGGATAAGATATTAAAAGAATCAATTAATGTGTTTTTGTTTGTGGTACTTCCTCCTCGATTCTATCCATTTGCCCATTTGGGCAGTCATATTGTTTATTCAAGGAAGTTCTGATAGAATAGAAATGCAGAGAGAAAGAAAAGCAATGTGTGGCTTATAACTTTCAAAACAGACTTTTTGAAACTTAGTGCAGAGGTAAGCATTTGAGAAAAAAATTTTGTTTTAACAGCCTAGGATTCTGGCTACAAACAATAGATTTGAGAGAATACATGGGTAGTCATAGTGAGATTTTTTTCGCCTACTTTATCACTGGGCCTCCAATACTGGGAAGTGGAAGGGGAAGAAGAAGAGCAAGAGATAAACAGAAATTGGTGTGTCTTGGACACTGTAAACTCCTGTCTGTACCCCAGGCCGAGTACTTCAGGTTGGGGAGCATAATGGAAACTTTAGAGCTTGGGGAACCCCAGAGCTGAGAATACCTGTGTCATGCTTTTAAGAGAGATCTAGAAGCAACAAATGTAGCACTCCCTGGAACCCAGTGTGAGCAAAGAACAATATAGTAGACAGCCTTGTAGTATCTCTGTGCCCAGTGTGGTGTGGAGAGCTGCCAAGAGACTGAGAGAGCCAAACTAAGATATATTTGAGGTCTTGTGATCAGAATGAAGTAAACTCCACAGTGAATAGGAGATAGCCAATGTCCAATGTGGATACAGAAATCTCAGCAGACTCAAGCATTAACCTTTCATGACCAGATACCCATAGCCCTAGATGTCCTGAGATTCATATATTTTTTCGGAATTAAGCTTGACTGTAATGCAAGGGATGGGAGAATAAATTCACAAAGCAACCCCTGGAATGACAGAGGATTGCCTAATATTGCAGAAATTACATTTCCACCAAACAGCAAAACTGGTATGAATAAGATAAAGTTCTTTACATGTCAGAAAAATACACATTTCTTGACCACATGAGTTTGAAGCCTGAGAATTTGTGCCTACTTACATTTTGTACTTAACATTAAGTGCTATTTGGGACTTCTATTTAAGTCCTCATTGAATTCCTATAGATGAAGCTAATCTTTCTGCTTTCAGCTTCTACAAGAATTGGAAAGGGCATTGAGATGCTTGTACCGCTGCTCCCAGAGACAGTATTTCTCCCCTGCGGTTGCTGAAGAGAAAGACAGATTCCCCTTACCCGCCACCCTCCACTGGGCTACTCCTCCCAGGTCCTCACCCTCTGGCACCTTCTTCAACACAAGGGTGAGTTTGTTGGTGGACTCACCTGTTTCTGTGGACAATCTTGTTCGAGTACTTCTTTTTTCAAAAATCATACTTAAAGCCTTGCCTTTCAATAAAGGCAAATACTGAAAATCAAGGGCAAGAATACAATTAAGATGAAAAATATCCAATATCAAGGATTATATTTCAAAATTCTTTACATTATCAAAATATAGAATAATTAATCACTGCTTCCAAATAAGTATTCAAATGTCACTTAAAAAGTGAAGTTAAAGTTGTTGTTGTTTTTCATTTTCTATACAAATGGGGAAAGGGAACAGGAACTCCCACAGACTATTGCCATATAATTAGAAAGTATTATTAGTTGCTTTGGGTTCAGTCTAAACACTTGTTTAAAGTTTATTAATATTTCACACTGGAACCACCTTCTTACTTAAAGCCATGTAAGTCCCCATCAGTGTTCAATGACCTTGAAGATGCTAGGTTTGGAAATGTTTTCTCAGCTAAGTACATGCTGCCCTGTCACAAAGTGGGGCACTAAAGCCCCTAAAGATGAAGCCTCAGAGTGTCAGCTACACTTTCATTATGCATCCTCATAGGAGTGCAAAGGATTTGTTTCTGAAAGTCATGTGGAAACAATCTGGAGAGTTTGGTGTGGAGTGGGGCTCTTCTTCCTCCCTCTTCTATAGATGGACTTTCCTGATAGGATGAACTCTGGAACAAATAGATTCCTGCCAGTTAAACATCCTCACACACAATGTAAAGAACAAAGGCCTGGGATCTTGGGGGACCTTTTCTCCTTATTTCAGATCTTCTAAAGGAATACCATGCCATAACAGTTGCAGTCACTCTGTTTTCAGTATGTTCATAGGAACTTGAAGAGCTCATGAACTAGATAAGAAAATCAAGGTTGTGTAAAACTTTCTCAAACTATAACCAACTTTTTAAAAAAGTTTTTAAACAAACTTGGAATACAAAAATGATTTCACAATTAAGCAGTCTAAATGAAGCCACTGCATTAATTAAGTGTGTTGCAAACATAAATTGCTCAAAATGCTGAATAATGATTACAGCTAAGCACCATATCCCATCTTTTCTCCTACTCGGTTACCATTTAATTATTTTGGGGTTTTTTTTTCGCTAATTTTAACTTTTAAAACATTGTCACATCATTGTAATTTTTTGAAATTATCCTAATGATCATATATCTGCTTCTCATTCACAATCAAAATTTGTAGAAAAAATGTATCATCTTTATTTTTAACCTGATAGAAAATGTACAGAGAAAAGAAAGGAGGTATAAAAATAAAATCTTTTCAGAGAATGATTCTTTGAGTTTTGATCCAGTTAATAATGAATTTCAACATTCCACATGAAAGAAATGCAATGATTTGTTATTGAATAACTTATTTTTATGCTTTTTATATTTCTGTACACTCAGTGATAATCAATTAACTTGACTGTGTGGTTTCATTTCTTGCTACTGTTTAAAAATTTTAATGTTTTCTTTTGCCTCTTTATTTGTAAGGCTGATTTTTAAAAAGCTGATTGGTAGTAATGGAAGGTGAAAAATGCTACATACCTCTCCTTTCTGTTTTATCCTAAATTTCAAATCTGCTGATAGCCATAGCATATACTTAATTTCTTCTCCTGTAAAGTCCTTTAGAGTGAGGAGGTCACGACCCTTGAGCTGTACTTTATTTTGTAGTGGTTGTCCACATCTAAAAAAAGAAAGAAAAAGACAAATATATATTTAAGGAAAAAGCATGTCCTGTGATGACTCAATGTTTTATTCTTGAAACAAAACAGTAAATCACATGTAGCCTCATGTGTCTCTGCAAAGTGCTAATGCACTGGATTTGATATGGCTGTGGTTGACATTTTAGATATTCTGTATTTTGATTGTTGATAGAAAAAAATTTGAAGAGAGAAATTGAATTCTTATTTGCTGCAAATAGCCATATGAATGACTTTGTCACTTACTAGTTGTGCAACTTTAGGTAACTTAACCTCTCCCTTATAGGATTTGTTGTTGAAATAAAATAATTTGTTACATGGAAATCAGACAGTGTTGGGTATATAATAAACATTTGATAAACTTTAACTATTACTATTGAAACCATTAGATTGTTCAATCACAATTTGTAATATACATACAATAGAAAATAAGGTCATTCTTTTTCCCCTACTGCCCCTCAAATCTATTCAAGATTTGTTCTTTTTACTTGTCCCTGGTCAAATACAATGGACATGGTGACTTTTGTAGTAACTTTTTTTGGGGGGGGAGTCCTCTGCTGGCTTGATTCCCTCAAAGAGTCTCAGTAGAATGATGTGTAATAATAAGAAAGATTTTTCAACTTTAAGATATGTACTGCAAGTTAATACCTTTTGCCTTCCAACTCAAGCCTAACTCAAGCTGGCCTCCTCTATAAGCAGAAGAGGGACCACAAGCTGTTCCCTCTGATTTTCTGCCATCAGTGCATTCATGTAAAGCCAACAGAAGGTGAGGAGTTAAGGGCCAGGCAAACTCTGGTTCTGTTTTAGCAATCTAGCATTGATGTAGATGCCTGAGTCTGACACTTTCTCTCATGCGGTGCTTTTCAGGGTCCCTTGGAATACTCTCTCATCTGGGAATTTCTCACAGAAGTACTTGATGGCAGGTAATTACATCTCCTCTGCCATCCAAGAGGCTACCTCCAGACTCTTCCTGCTGATATCTCTCCACCCCCTCAGCAGTCTCTTGGTCATGTTGTGAAATACTACCATGCTAGGTCTCTTGGGTGTTTCATGTTGGTTCAGGAGAAGCCCTTCATGTTCTATGCTCTTACAAGAGTCAGGGTCATCCCAGTATGGACTCCTCTCTTTTTTTGCCATGAGAACAGTTAGCCATCCAGTCCCCCTTACTTAAGATTTCCCAGGTAGAGGCCTGAGACTAGTGTATTGTGTCTATAAGCTCTCCCATTGATTGAATCCATTGGAGCCACTGTCCCTAGGCTTGAGATGAGGACAGAGTACCCTTCTATGTGGGACATCATGCATTTCAAAAATGCTCTTCTAACCTACTACCTGTTTCTTGGTTTCTGCATACATTTTAGAAGCTGCAGGAAGGTACAGATGCATTGCAAATCCATCTCTTAAGTATATTCTTTGCAAGTCCTGTTTTAGTGATCTGGCATCTCATTTTGGAATGAAGTAAGAGTCAGTACCTATTGGGCCTGGGCAGAAACTGAGACAGACAGTCCCATTTTAACATTCTGTTATATTGTGATGACAATAATTGTTATTTGGGATGATCAGTATATAAAATGGACAGCATTTATTCTTTCAGTATTCCCAGTGTTATTTCTACTTAACAATAATTAGTGCTATATATCATTAGAAATTGTGAATAACCAAGGGAAAATTGTGGTTTACCACATGTATTAAACATTAATTTTACTAGTAGTAGAACAACTGTCACAAAATGGTCATGCTTAAATTCCAGCCTAAGCACAGAGCTTGGGCTACTTGAGATAAAAAGTGAATTCTCTAATGGGATTTATTTATATCTTTTTGCAATGATGATAATCTTATTACCTATAATATTATCACTTTGCAATGATGATAATCTCCTATAGGTAAGAAAATCATAAATTCACTCAATTTGTTGTTTATGCTGCATGATGGGAAATAACTTTAAACAAATGAATAATTTTAGAGAAATGATATTTCTCTAAATATCCAACTTTCTGGAAGAGTTGATTTGTTCATTTATTATTCAATGGGTAAGTGAATTTTTTTCAGTAGACCTTGTGTGAGATTAAGCCCTTTAAAGATTTGAGTTATTAAGGAAACTAACTTCCATAATGATGGTTTGTGGGTCAGTTGGCTAATGGTTGATAGAATGATTTAATAGAAAGTCCCAATGACATATTCAACTCCAATAAAAAGTAGTGTTTTCAACTTGTGTGTGAATCAAAATTTTGGTTCACATTTCTATTTCAAAGATGAAACATTTTTTAAACTTTTAATATATGTGATTCATATATTCTCCAACTGGAAATGTCTTTAAAGTATCAGTCCTCCGTTTTTTTACTATAGACCCCTCATATTTAAAAAATTTGAACTGTATCTATAATACATACATATTAGTTTATATTATATGTGTTAGTATCCTACTAGATTATGTACATAACAAAACATAAATTAAAGTAAATAAATAATTAAAAGTTTAGACTAAGAAGAACCAAGTATTTAAAAACTAAATTATAAATATGAAAAATATTTTGCTGGTTAAATATATTTCTAGAATAGACCTTCATTTTTTTTTTCTTCTATGGGAACGCTAGTAAATAGTTTACAAAATGGTGTCCAACATCTGGACAATAGTAGTCAGTGATAACTTTAGAACACTAGCATGAGGCAGGAAATTTTTTTTTACATGTATAGCTTGGTTATGTGTTTGGTTCTGATAACATTAATTAATAATAAATATTAAGCAATACCTAGACTATACAAGTACTGATATTATTGAGAAGTAAACCATTTGACTGATATTCATGCATTTTTTAGGGTCAACTGGATTTGTTTTCTGAGGATCTGCAAACAGGTTTAACATGTCTGGTCTGGAATGGAGGCATGGCAGCTTCTTCTTTCCAAATTTACATTTAGAGCAGTTTTGAAAATATTTCTTTCTTCTGGAATAAAGTCCAAGCAACATCAAATCATAGAAGATAAACGCTCTTGATTCTGTGTCTTACAATAATACATTAATATTCCTTGGCTTAAGCACTTTCTCCAATATTATTTTAAAATGGGGAAACACTTTGTTTGGAAAGCTCTGCTCCCCAGGATTCAAGAATTTGTGAATCGTCACTATAGCTGTTAAGCTCATATCTATCAACAGGAAAACAACCTATGTGCTAATTTTGAGGTTTGATTTTTGCCTGGAGCTCAAGCAATGTTTTTCTGGTTATTTTGGAGCCCACAAAAGCTGAGTCTCTGAACTGCCACACTTAAGAGATTCAATACCTTCCTCCAATCTCAGTCCCTGTAGGGTTTTGTTTTATCTATTCCCTTCTAAATAATCACAGGACTACATGTTTCATTTAAGAAAATATTATAGATCTTAAAATTGTGTTGTTGAATCACAGAGAAAAAGAATTAGGAGTGAAAATTTTGCAGGGAATTAAACTATTTTCTCCCTCTTCCATGCAAGAAAATCATAAAATAATGGTGAAAGAGGGGGCTCAACAACACCTTCAGCTACATCAGAAAAGCTACGACCCTGCCCTGGCCTGGTAGCTCAGTTGGTTGAAACATCCTGTTACCAAGGTTGTATGTTTAATTCCCAGTCAGGGCACATAGAAGAATCAACCAGTGAATGCACAAATAAGTGGAACAACAAATTTGATATCTTTTTCTCTCTCTCCCACCCCCTCTCTAAAAAAAATGTTTTAAAAAGTTCCAGTGTCTAGCACTTATTATTACCCCAATAGAAGACAAATTAGGGTTTTCCCAAATTTGTCCTTACACACTTGAAGAAGTTTCTAAGTTGAAGGTGTGGTTAGAGTTCATTTTAGGGTTAAGGTTAATATTCTGCTGTTGAGATCACATTATGAGATGCTGCTTTTTTATTTTCACATTAACAGATTTGAGTTTAAAGGTAGAAAAAAACAAACACAAACATCGTGCACGAATCTTCCTTTTTGTCCAGACCTTTCATTTTCAAATTTATTTAGTGACAGAAACTTTCTTTCAAATTATTTTTCTTAGACTACAAGTACTCAGAAGAATATCTCTTTGTGACTCTAGTCACCAAATGGCAGCGGCTGATAATGTTGCCCTCATTCTTGTTGTCCTGGAATTGCACCTCTGATTAATGTTAGCAGAAAGGCTTTTTATTTCAGACAGTTCTGGATTTGAATTGTAGTGTGGTACTGTAAATAACCATTAAATCTGAATAACCAATGGGGAAAATTACAATTATTCTGTGACTTTTAAAATTTTGTCAAAACATTAAAAAGTCTGTTATTGTCAGTGTAAATACATGGGGTAAATTAAAAGGATAGTAAAACATATATATAGAGAGAGTGCACTGTAATTTAAAACATTAGAAACATTGAGAATTATAGTATTATATTTCTTTGTAAAAACTGTCAAGTAGTTTCAATAGTGCATGCCATCTCCTTATTGTATAACTTAAGATACCAAGCAAACATCTTTTCTATGCCTTGGCAAACTGTCATATTTCTAAGTTTGAATCAACTTCCACCATTTATCCTTTGCATTTTCAATGTTGTAAAATATCACTGAGAATTCCCTTATTTATTTGTTTTATATTTTATTTACTTTTAGAGAGAGGGGAAGGGAGGGAGAAGGAGAGGGAGAAAAATATCTATGTGTGGTTGCCTCTCACACACCCTCTATTGGGGACCTGGCCCACAACCCAGGCATGTACCCTGACTGGGAATCTAACCAGTGACCCTTTGGCTCACAGGTCAGCACTCAATCCACTGGGCAACACCAACCAAGGTGAGAATTCTCTTAATGTGAGGTGTTTTGCTGGTGACACTTCCTCTGGAACATCTTCATACTTTTTGTCACAACCACTTTCTTCATTTATGTTGATAAATTTTTCTTCACTAAGTTTCTCTGGCTGCATATCTAGAGCCTCTCAAACAGTAGCAGGGTCAACAATCCCACAGTCAGCTAGTTCTTTCATAAATACATTAATACTTGATTCAAATTTAACTGTCAGTGCTATTTTTTGTTTATCTGCTGCACTTTTATCTCTGTCAGACAATTCCTTCTTTCAATTATCCATTTTCATAAAACGTCACATGTGTTTAAAAGTGGGCAGCACAACTATGCTTTTTTGCTATATGTATGTGAACTGAATAACAGATGCACAGTGAGCAATCACCAACAGACTTTGAAAGAAGGAATGTGATTGGTCACTGATCATGATGTGCATGTTATTTACATAGTGATTTGTGAACTGAAGAGCTAGCAATGAAATTTTTACTTTATGCAACTACTCAGAATTAATATGCCATGACAACTGAAATTTAAACTGTGTATTTTGAACATGGGACTTATTTAACTAAACTGTAGTAATTGAAATTCCTACATATCGGGACCATGCAAAGGAAGGACTGCCAGTATTCCAAATGTTTTCCCAGTATAAGATTATTTTTTTAAGATTTTATTTATTTATTTTTAGAGAGGGAAGGGAGGGAGAAAAAGAGAGAGGGGGGGGGAGAGAGAGAGGGAGAAACATCAATGTGCAGTTGCTGAGGGCCGTGGCCTGCAACCCAGGGATGTGCCCTGACTGGGAATCGAACCTGCGATGCTTTGGTTTGCAGCCCACACTCAATCCACTGAGCTATGCCAGCCAGGGCTAGATTATTTTTTTAAAGATTTTATTTATTTATTTTTAGAGAGAGGAGAAAGAAGGGAGTAAGACAGGGAGAGAAACATAGATGTGTGATCGATACATCAATTGGTTGCCTCTCACAGGCCCCCAGCTGAAGACCTAGCCAGCAACCCAGGCATGTGCCCTGATTGGGAATTGAACTGGTGACCTTTTGGTTCATTGGCTGGCACTCAATCCACTGAGCCACACCAGCAAGGGCCCCATTGTAAGATTCTTACATGCCATTCCTTCTGTCCTCTGAGTTCTGAAGATGGGCTTTTTGTTGTCCTTAGACCGAATGCTTAAATACCATGTCCTACAAGATTCTGTACCTGACTGTACTGTATAGTCTCCACTTTGTCTTCATTTGTTCATAATACTGATCACAACAATTTTTAAATATATATGTATGTTTCTGTTTATTGCTTACTTTTTTATCTTCCCATTGGATTATATGATCCATGGTGTCAGGGTCCCTGACATCATGGATCCTGCCTGTTATATTCATTAATATTTATGCAGTGCTTATTGAAATGATTGGGATACAATAAGCACTCAATAAATATTTCTTAAGTAAATGGCTGAATGAATGTCTCTGGGGCAAAAGTAAATCAGTTTGTATAAGAAATTCAGCAGATTTTCATGAATTAATTTAGAGATTTGTCATGATGGATTTTCAATGCTGTGACCAAGATCTGATGATAAAAGAACCCCAAATGCCCCAAATTAGAATTAATGCTGAGGCAAGAACAAGTATGGGCCTAGTGTTTTGCTAAAGCTGAAGTCCCTTAGGGCTCGACCACTCTAGTACACTGCTTGCATTACTGAGAATAATGGTTAGCCATATGCATGTGAAACAAGGAAGTTTTAACCTTGGATCCTAAGTGCAACATTCTGAGTCAAGTGCAAAAACCTGGAAAACTGATGAGAGGACATGATGGGACAAGTTTTTGCCCATGACAGCATGAGGGCCAAATCCAAAGTATCTTGATAGTGAACTATACTGATATTTGATTCTCTCTGTCCACTAACCTCTTTTGAACATGATAAGTCTCCAGGATTCTTGGGGACAAAAAGGGTTAGAATGTCATACTTGCATGTGAGGACTTCAGTGATTAACTAGAAAACTTTAAACAATTGCATCTTAAGTGGTAAAGGGGGTCATACTGTTTACACAATTGAAAAATCATTACAGTAGTCACCACCTTTCTCAGTTCTATCTAGGAGGTGGGGCAGGAAATGTTTGCTTGGAAAAAGAGCTCTGTTTTAGAGATACCAAAAGCTAACCAGGAAAATTTATCACTGGAAGGAAAGCAAACACAATGGTTCCAGTTTAAATTCTTATCCTGTTTACTATCTCCTTATAGCACCCCACCTTCCCTCCAAAATGAGACTGCCACACCTCTTTCCTAAACTCCTTAAGCTGTCACAGGGGAGGGGTTTTAGGGGAGACTAGATGAAAGGAGGTGAAGGGAATGAGCCAAAGAATATATATGTATGACCCATGGACACAGACAACAGTCAGTGTGGTGAGGGCCTGAGGGAAGAGTGGGGAGGGCAGGGGGAGGTGGGCAAAGGCATGGAAAATGGGGCCATCTATAAGAGTGTAAACAAAAAAATAAAGTTTAATAAATTATAGTAAAGTAGAAGAGCTACACAGTTTTGCCACGCTGAAATGCCTCCACCACAGGCCCCCTTTTTTCCTATTCCTTATCAAGTAGTTCTTACTTTCTGGTGATAAACCCACACTGGAAATAGCCAATTAAAACCCCTGGCATAAATGGCTATTAAGTTCTCCTAGAGACCCCATGCTGCAGTTGGAGATAGCCTAATCTGGTTCAGGAGCATCCAGACCAGGGCCAGAGTTACTATTTTATTGTTTCCATAAAACGCATGGTCTTTTTGTGCTTAAATGTGTCTCCTTGGTAAATCAGACCTAAATCACATTACCATTCTTCAGCCAACACATAATAAGGAAGATATAGTATTGGAGAAAACAATGGGAACCATGTACAGATTTTCTGGCAAAACCATAATTGTCACTACAACCTGATCAAAATCAGAATTTTGAAAAAGGCAAGACTAGATCCTTACATTAATTTTATCCTTTGAAAAAATAATTATAGTGATTTCTCAACCCTAAATCACTGAATGCTAAGAAGTTAAGCCAAGGTAATAGTAGATCCTTGTGTTAGCTTTACCCAAATACCTTCCCGGCTAGAAAATGGAAGAGTATTCTCTATTGGAAGAATGAACCTTTTATTGCTAGAGTCTACATTTTCCAACTCTGGTAAATTGTTTGGAGCTTGGGGGGAGACCTGGATATGTTCCCTTGTATAATTGTATTTTGTTGGAAGAAAAAGTGCTTGATTCGAGTAAAAGGTGGTCAGTCAGAAACAGACTTTGCCAGAGTAGGAAAAAATTCAGTGTTAAATGATATTTTGATCACCGTGGAGGATTTGAGATAAAGAATTTAGCTTCTGGAGACATAAGAGAGGGTCAAAGGCTCCTAATGCTGAGGTTTTGGTGTTACTTTAATGTTGGAGATGGATACAACAGTTAAGGCTTATTTTCTTTGTTGTTGTTGCTGTTACTGAGATATTTTGGCTATACCTAAAAAACGGATACTGTACAAGGGTACATTGGCCAACTTGATCAGTCTGGAAAGATCAAAGTAATCAGAGCAGCATAATGAATAGAACATTGGTTTTGAATTCAAATTCTAGTCCTAGTTCAACTATGACCTTTGCAAGGTAATTTCCCATCTTTGGCCTCAATTTCTCATCTGAAAAACTAAGAAAATGTACTAAAAGTCAGTGGTCCTTTATGTCTTTGTCTTGTACAACATTTATAAGCACAAGATTTCCTATGCACTATACTGGAGTCATCAAAGTCTCAGTGGCCTAACTTTAATTCTATCCCTCTCTTTCTCAAAAGGTATATTACAATGCATACAAAGGACAGTGACTTTGTTTTCACAAAACTCTTGAATCTGACCCTACTGATTTGATCCTACTGAATCAGATCTTACTGAATCTGATTTGAGAAAAGCAAAAAAAATTCTAAACTTATTTTATGATTAACAACAATAACAATAATTCATTAATAAAAATGTACTTGAAAACTTTCTCACTGTTGCCACATACTCACATGTGGTATAAATTACTATTGATAGCTGGGTGACTATGTGGTTTCTAAAATGTCTTAGACTGTCAGTATTCTAAAACTGTGAAATTTCCCCTCATCTGAAAATTGATGGGTGAGATAATGTTTTGCTTTGTGCTGACCTACTATGAAAGGGTTGGAAACACAAAACTGATGAAAATCTGTACCTGTCTCTACTTCTTTTATCTTAGTTAAATTAATAAATTACTAAAAATAACAAATTGGAAATAAAACCCAAATTCTACTGTTGACCAAGGGGAACATTTAAACATCATTTCATTCCTGCTCTCATGCCCTGTATAGTTTTCTGAAGTCAAGAAATATGTTTTCTTATAGGCATGCCTTTTAGTTATGAAAGAAAATGTAATAATCAAAGAGGATTGTTTTTTCTCCTCTATGCAAACACATGGGTAGATTGTAATCACTTCATCTTTATCCACGTGCGTAGCTGGGCATGAGCATGGGATGAAGAGAACATGAGTTATGTAAGCCCTCAGAGAGGTCTGGAATGAAATACCTGAAAACCAGTCACCTCCAGCTCCAATCCATAACCTATATAGAATTGGGTGGCTTAGCTCAAGATTCTCTAAAGAAATTTCTATTTGTGAGATAAAATTGAACTGCACTTACAAAGTGGTCTTCTCTGATAAAGAAAGAGATTTTTAGTGGTTTCTTTAAAAGATATAAGTAGTTACCCTAATAGGCAACAAACCATAGGACCCTATGTATTATCCAAACACAGCCAGGCTCTAGAGCCTTGTTTGTGAGCTGAAAAGACTATGGAGTTGGTGTTTTTGGTCATCTTGGTGTCTGATCTTATTGATTTTGTAAAAATAATAATAATAATAATTGACTAAAAATGATTGATCCAGGAGCCAGCATGGATGGCTTCAGCTTCACTTAAGCTGTAATTTTATCATATCTATGGTGACATGGCTTCTCACTTCAAAACTGTGCAGTCCCTGTTTTGTGGCATTGTGAAATCCTAACTTCATGTTTCCTATAACTCTCTAGTCATCAAAGACTATAGGTCTTATTGGAGATTAGCAATTCTGAATTTATCTAGCTGGCAGCTAGTGTGTCTAACTAAAAAAGTAGAAAAGAAAAATACCCATGGTACATGAGAATGACACCATGTCAATATTATCCCATTTTTCAATAGATACTCATGCTCTTAACTTCCTAATAACATGGGTGATTTGATTCTTTCACATTTTAAAATGGCATACTTTTGCCTCAGCCCTCATTTACTCTGACAGATGGCTAGCCAGGATATTCAGAATTGTAGTCTGGTATAGCTGGATGTAGACAATAGAATATTAGTAAATATCAAAAAGCCCAAATATTTTGAAGATGTTTTACAAAAATTTACAATAATTATTTAAAAAAATCAATAATCACTGTACTTTGCAAAGAATATATGTTTACGTTCCAAGCTTTGGTATTATTTATTTAATTGATTGTCTTCAGCTCAGTGATGACTCTGTTAAAAACTACGGAATAAAATTTCATCACATTTTTATCTGATGTAACTCAGTGAGATGGAATAATAAAATACTGAACATTTGTCTGTCACTTTATGGTTTTCTCACACATTATATCACTGATTATCAGTAGCTGTGACTTTATGTGTCTGGAATGAAATATCTTATTTACCACTGTATCTCCATCACCTTGCCTAGGGTGTGGCACAAAGTATGTGATCAATATGTATTTAGTAAATGAATGATTGAACTACTCTGTGGTGGAAGCAGAACAGGTATTATTCTTTTCTCCATTTTATAGGTGAATCAACATCACAGAAAAGTTAAGTGACTTCCTCAAAATTATAGCCACCAAGTGATGGTGCCAGGCCTTGAACATAGTTCTTGAGACTC
Organism: Tonatia bakeri; assembly: GCA_004024845.1. NCBI lineage: Eukaryota > Metazoa > Chordata > Mammalia > Chiroptera > Phyllostomidae > Tonatia > Tonatia bakeri. The sequence continues at coordinate 37,434 of PVIA01009935.1, read as the reverse complement.
CAAAACCTGAGCTTTCCTCCAGATTCTTGGATATATGGTCTAATTCTGAAAGTAATTGGTAAACCCCATAACTTCTCTGGACTTCATTTAATTTATCTGTACAAAAAGAGAAGGCATTATTCTGTTGCTCTGAGGTCCCACTTAAGTCTACTACTGTGGACTTAATTTACAATATCTTTTATAATGAAATTCTGTCTTCTGAGAGTTTTACATTAACCAAAGAAGTGATGTAGTTCAGAGAGCTCAGAGCTGTGAGATGGCCCAGAGAAGGGAGGCTGAGGGCCACTGTCATAGGACCACTTCCTAACAGTGGGAAGAAACTTCAGACTAGATGCTTCCTCCTTTATGAAGTCAATGAAGTTGTTTTGGAGCTGGTTTAGGTTGTAAAGGGGCCCTGGAAAATTATATCTGATTTTTAACATGCTCTAATTACGCTACAAGCTTTCTAGTAACAAAGTCCACATTTATGACCTTGCTTACACAGCTAGCTCACCACCTTCCCCACAGACACACTGTGCACCATTTTCTACCACATGCTCCATGGCTCTAATCTGGATGTAGCTTTTATAATGAATCCAGTGGAGACAGCCTCGTTTGTATATGCTACCAAGAATTTCAGGAATAGATATCAAATTTGGATTTTATTTTATTTATTTTTATTTTTAAAATATTTTATTTATTTTTAGAGAGGAGGATGAAGAAAGAAAGGGAGAGAAACATCAATGCATGAGAGATACATTGATCAGTTGCCTCTCACACACCACCAACTGAGGACCTAACCTACAAACCAGGTATGTGCCCTGACCGGGAGTTGAACTGGGAACCTTTCAGTCCCCAGGCTGGTGCTCAGCCCACTGAGCCACACCAGTCAGGGCTTGGATTTTATTATTAAAAATCATTCTTCACATCACACATAAGGCTCCAAGTAATTAATTCCTATGCCCTGGACTGATTCATTGTTTTCAAGAAAAACCATTGAACACAAAGCTGAAGGCCCTGTGTAAATTAGTTACTCTAATTTTCTTCAGCCAGTTCCTCATTTGAAATATATACAAGCAGAAGATGTCAAGACCTATGCCTGCTATACCTGCTGTGGTTAGTCACCCCAATCTCCAAACACAATGAAATCTGATTACAGAGGACTGAGCAATGAAAGCTCAGCTGGAATTAGAGACAGCTGTCTCTAAGGGTTGAACCTGGCATTACATTCTGCAGAAAGAGGGCTTTTGAGGCTGTATTACTCTACAGAATAGGTAAATTTCATTTATCACCATGGTTCTTAAATCACACTGAAATCTCTGGCCATCATCACTTACCGAAAATTTCGAACCACAAAACTGTGACCATTTCTAAGAGCTGCATTGTTCAACAGGATCCTCAAATTAAACAGCATCTTCTTTTGCTAGTGAAAAGGATGATTCTATGCTCTTGAAAATGCCTCACCAAAGCAGTCAGTGGGGTTCACCTAAAAGCTAAGAATGCTTTTGATTGCAGTGAGAGAGCAAAGGTAATATTAACCTTCAACTAACTTATCAAATTCCCCTGTTTAGAGATACTGCAGGGCAAGGTTCAGGGGTATTTGAACTTTAGGCCAAGCTTCAGAACTGTATATTTTTTAGAAGGAATTCTGAGTCTTTTGGTGTATAGACTCCTCATTTTTCATAATATATTTATGCTGTCACATAATTGTACAAAATCAATTGACAAGTATTCACTGAGCCTATAATATATGCAAGGAAATGCAGTGCTGGCCACTGTGAAGGCACATAGAAATAACTCATTCAGAAAATATGAACTGGCAGTGCCAAACACCAGATGTAGATGTGACAGCCCTGAGTATTTCCAGTGATATCACCTTCCTATCTCTAATTCCCAGCCATGACACAAAAACAAATAGAAAGAAGTGCCCTGTGGAAGCTTTAAGTTTCAGCTTTTTAAATTGATGATGATGATGATGATGATGTGACAAGAAGCTGGAGTGAGAATAGAAGTATAGTAAAAATGTCTCAGTCCTAGAGCTCCCGTTGTGTTTTGCACATAGTAGGTCTTCAATAAATCACTAGCTGCCTATTAATTCTAGGAACTCAGAATCAGTAGAGGTGGGGAGGGTGGTTCCATATGCTTCGATAGCAGCCTCTCCAGATCATTAAGGGGCTATCCAAAGTTTCATGTTCATTCACCCACACTTATAAATCAGATATTTTCAAAATCTATTTTGTGTCGGGTATTGGATTAGGCTAGAATTTCAGAGGAGGAAGATGAGCTCACCTTTACAGAGTTTATAGTTAAATAAGAGTGATAAGATTTGTAACTAAAGGTCCCTAACACAATCCCATAGGAGATGTCCAGATGAAGTGCTACCACATCATAGGAAACAGGGAATGCCCTAAGCTGGTAAGGGCAGGAGGCAGGGGAAGAGGGAAAGCAGTGGGGGCTGCCTCTGTCAATTTATTTGACTTTAGCAAACCCAGGTAAGCACTTGCTACAAGTTTATATAACATAAGAGAAGTATTCTTTAAAAACCAACTATGGCCACTTCAGGGTTAGGGATGGTTGTGATGTCATCATTAATATCAGCAGGAAAATAAATCCTGGCACTATCCCCTTCTACTTATGGAGAATGATATGGAATAAAGAGTGAGAAAGACCAAAATTTCCAAATCTCTGCTAAATCTTCTGTTTTGGAAAGAATGTTCCAGGCATAGGCAAGTGTTTACAAAGCTATGGAGGTATCAAGGTATAGAGTGAATGCTTCAAGTGGGAGAACAGGTCGATACTTTCTTTGAAATGATCATAAAACATCTTCGAAGAGGCAAAATGGGCAAGTTGTTGGATAGGGTTCAGAAAGTGAAATTGGTCTATGTAATACAGGGAAGGAAACTGAATGTTTGCAGGGAAACCAAGGGAGAAGACATCAACCTGCATGTAATGTAAAGTCCATATCTTTAATCAACTGTGTTGCTTACACAGACAACTCATGTAAGCAATGTATGGGGAGAAATCAAGAAGTGTGTACAGTGCTTTGGTAGAGAATGTGAGCAGCACTTCTGAGATGTCAAAGTAACTCACAAACCCTCATAATTCTATAAAGGTAGGCACTCAGTGCACCAGAGGGATAAGAGAAAACTTTAAACCACCCATTACCTCCAGAGATATTGTAAGAGAAATGCTACTCCACAAATGGAATGAGATTAAAGGCAATTTAACTGAATCTCAGAAGACAATATATCTCAACTGACATCTGGGTCACATGTGGAAAAGCAACTTATGGGGTTTTCATTTGTCCTCTCACCCCATGACTCCTCTACTTCCTGTTCAACTACCTGGTTTGGCTCCCTACCAAGTTCCCTTCCTCCATTCAGCCCTCCATTCACTCATTTTTCTCTGCTGCCAATAACTGCAGCCACAATAGGCCAGGTCCCTGTGCTGGTGCGCTCTTGATGAGTCCCTTCCTACATGTAGTCCACCATTTGGAATGACTCCACAGCACAATTTCTGTATCTGTCCCCTGACTCCATGTGTTCTAACCAAGGAGGAGGGACTTGTTCCCTGCTCCCTTGCTTCAGGCCCCATGGGACCTCCAGCTTGGCTTGCTCCTCATCCAGCTTTCAGTATTGAGGTGGGAGTAGTGGTTAGATGGGTTTCCTGGAGAAGGTGGCACTAATCCTTAATGAACTGGGAAAAATTAAGTAATTGTCAGACTGGAGGGACCTATAAAGGATATTACAGCAAAGGAAGGAACTTGTGAGTAGACCCAAAAGAAAGAAACTATTAAATAGGGTGCATGGGGTAATGACAAGTGATTCACAATTGGAAGCGTGGATCAACACCCATTATTGACCATTAAACAAAGCCATGCTACCACCAAACAAATTATAAAACATAAAACCATGAGTGTCTATGTGTCATCCATATTCCCTTTGCATACCTTACATACCTGCCACTTCTTAATGCAACAACCCATGGCTGTCTACCTGGGGATAAAATTCCCATACTCCTCACCCTTGTGTGGGCAACCATAATATGTGTTTTACTCACTCTCCCAAAGGTCTCCAGTATGACTGAGCCTCAATTGCCCACAGTAGAAACCTGCTCATCAGTGTGCCCTTATTAGCTGTCTTCCCTTCAAAGTGTCATTTCTCTTACTCCCTTACCAGTACTTCCTGGGATCATCTTCCATATAAACTAAATCCCTTTCAGAATGTCTGCTTCTGTGGGAACTCAATCTTTGCTCAGGTCTCGCTTATCAACAATTTTTCAGTGTTCTGCTTCTTGTCCTCTTCTCTTGGCCCCTCTTATCTCTGATTTGGTACCTGGGCTTTCAGTGTCAACATCTTTGTCCCCCATATCATAAGGAAACTCCACTCTCAGATTTAGTCTTTGTTACCTTGCAACTGGTGGTGTGCTGGTAAATTTTTAATAAACAGTTCTTCAAAAAAAGGAAAAAGGTTTTGATTTCTGGCATGGACTGATTTGTCTGGAGTAAATGTTCCCACCATGTCATGGTTAGCTTTAAACTACCACAGTGACATCACTTAATACAGAGTTGGGAAGAGAGGTATAAGGATGGCTCTTGCAAGCCATTGTGAGCTGGCTCCAGTACACCACTGACTACAACATGCATCCTGAAAGGAGGATTTTTTCAAGATTTGAAAAGGAATATTGGAGTCAGACTGTTGAGGGATTTAAAAAGTCATGTTATGGAATTAAGAATTTACTCTATAGTCAAAGGAAGGTTATTAAAATTTTAGAGCTGGGGCAGACAAGGTGACATGTGTCAGTATCTGCATTGTGTTTTGAAAACACTAATCCAGCACCATTATGAAGAAGTACAGTAGGGGGAGATGAAGACAAGGAGACACAAATTACTGTGTTATAATGGTCTGAGTACATACTGGGGCTGTGGAAATAGAAAACAGGGGATGGGTGCAAGAGAGACTTAGGGATTAGAATCCACCTATCAGAAGAACAGTTGATTCGATGTTGAGGGGAGATGGAGGGGTTAATGAGTCTCTAGGATTTTAAGTTTGTGCTATCACATTTGAGTCTAAAATTCCAAATAGCCAAACTAGGAATATAAACATTGTGAGCTCCCTGACATTTAAAGTTTGTGAGTATCATGTATGAAGTTGTAATATTTCTTTGAAATTGTTACGGGGCCTCCCTAGTGAAATCTAAGCACTGAGGAAGGAATCAATGTAAAGTAAAGGAAAGAATTATGAGAGGGATGTTTGAAGTTCAAATGTGACCTCTGGTTGGGTTCCTAACTGATGGTGAACTTGTCTAAGTCACTTGACTCCTCTAACATCCTCACAGTACTCACCCCTTCAACTAAAGGTATTATAACATGAGCTGTTACATTGATTGGTAAACTTTAACATGTTAACCAAACAAAAGACACAGTGTCTAAGAGCCTCAGCATACTATTGCCAAAGATCTATCACAAATTTGAGCTCTGTGCAAATAAGACATATGGCTGTTATTGCAGTGAGAAGCTCTGCTTATCTCAGAATGTTACTAATTACATAAATACTTTTTATAGCTGGTTATCTGGAATCTTTAAGACACTAAGAAAACAGCATTTACATGCAATACATACTTTAGTTACAAGCTCTGTGAAATTGTTGCTGGTGATCTATCTTTCACTGGATATGAACGAAGAAGCACATATCCCTGTCTGAGACCAGTAGCCATACTGTGACCATGAAGAGAAGCAGCCTTAGAATGAAGCTGCGGTTTGGCAGAGTGGAAGAAGGATGAAACCTGGTCATGTATGACATCATTTAGTTGCAAAGTCAACCAACCTCATGATCCTCCCTACCACTGGAAATCTTGTTATGTAAAATAATAAATGGCCTTTTTCTTTAAGTCACTCTGAATTGGATTTTTTTTGTTACTTGCAACCAAATGCATGCTGATACATTATTTGGGTTAAGTTTTTGAAGGTTTATTTCTCATGTAACAGGTAGAGAATGATGTCTTTCAAAGCTGCGCTTCTAGTTCAGGACCTATTGTTTATTCATTGAATAACCTTGGGCAAGTCAGTTTCCTTATCTGTAAATGGAAACAATATTCTTATTCTCTCATTTATTTTTTATTTTTTGGTTAAATTAATGTATTGATATGTTTCTTTTAATTTTTCAGTCCATGTTATATGTTAGATAAATATTTAACTTTAGAAGAAACTGCCAAAATATTTTCCAGAGTGGCCATATCATTTTACAGTTCTCCCAGGAATACATGAGGGCTCCAGTTGCTCTGAATCCTTGTCAGCACTTGGAATTATCAACATTTTTCATTGTTGCCATCCAAATAGGTATGTAGTCATTTCTAATTGTGGTTTTAGTTTGCATTTCCTTTAAGGCTAATGATTTTAAACATCTTTCTTTGTCCTTATTTGCCATTCATATACCTTCTTTGGTGAAGTATCTGTTAAATCTTTTGACACATTTGTTTTTAACTGAGCTGTTTGTTTTATTGTTTAATTTTGAGAATCTTTATATATTCTAGATACAAAACCATTTTTAGATGTGTAATTTGTAAATATTTTCTCCCAGTATTTAGCTTGTCTTTTCATTCTCTTGATAGTGGCTTTTGTAGAGCAAAGGCTTTTAATTTTGATCAAGTTCAACTTACCACTTTTTCTTTTTATGGATTACAATGTTAATGCTATATCTATGAACTCTTTGCCTAATGAAGGTCACAATGATTTTGGGCTATGTTTTCTAAAAGTTTTATAGCCTTACAAGATTAATATTAAGTTTGTTCAAAGTATAGGTTTAAGTTGACTTTTTTTGTGGAGACATATGGATGTCCAATTTTCCTTTGTTTAAGAGCCCTTCATATCATAGGTCACATAAAATTTGCTGAAAAATCCACAAAATTCTTTTGTGTTAATTCATTCGACTGCTTCAGAAACTGTAAACTTGTATTTTATTGTAAGGATGTATTATTATGTGGCTTGGATCTGCATGGAAACTGGCAAAAGGAAATAAGTTAGAATCATGATAGTAAAGTAAATCACCCGAGTTGGCTACTGATTTCCTCTCCACTTGTACATATATCACCCACAGAACTCCAGTTTATAGATAATCTGAAAATTAATTTTTAATTAACAGATGGTAATGGGACTTTGTAAAACTCCTCTGCACCCTTTTTTCCATCATACCCTTTCCTTTGAGGCATTTGAAGAAGGTAAAACAGGGTCTTACATGAAGGCTGAAATTCTAAATAAGATCATAAAATACTGATCATCAAATTCAAACACAATCTGTCTTCTCTTGTCATATAAAAACCACATTTTTGTTGAAGTCACTCTTCTGTTAAACATTTACTCTGGCAGTTATTGATTTTAAGTGGAGGCTAGACTTTTTCAGAACTTAGGGACAGAAATCTCAAGTTTTCATACATGGTGCTTTTTATTTTGTGATCTGATAAATTTTGGCATTATAAGACAAGACTAGGAAATGCACACACAATTTATGAAGTAGGAAAAGGATAAATAAATATGGTTAATGATCTAAATTTTAGGGTCAGAGCCAGCTGACGTGCAAAAGGTGATGTTATCTTTCATGGTGCCATTTTATTTGCTCAAGCTCCCATCCAGAATTCTAGAGACATCTCTTCCCCCATAGGCTGATTCCAATTCCTCCCCTGGGAAGCACAGAGGTCAAGCTGAGCATAAAGGTGATTTATTAGCTGACCAAAGGTTATCAGGCATTAAACAAACAGGGAGCTCACAGAGTTTCAAGGTTCACCAGTGTCTCAATGATCATCCCTGATGCCCCTTAGTATTGTCAGATAATTTTAGAATCTGAATGATGTGGGAACTCTGTGAGGCTATTGTCATTGCTTCCTACTGCCCAGGGCTTGTCCAGAAGCACTGTCTCAATACTAATGTCCATGACAATATTCTCCCTTTGAGCCCAGTATACATATCCTGATGTTCTTAAAATCACTGCTTGGTGAATTCCCTCCCTGCCTATTTCTAGTTCTTGAAGATACCTTCAATCATCTTTGTGGTTGGTGCCTCTGTCAAGACACCAATTGGGAAGTCCTCTTGTTCTGTTCAGGATTGTTTTATTAGGCCTCATCTGCTAAGTTTTCTGCCCTCATCTTAAGCTACAAGCTAGACTCAGCCTTATTCTCTTAACAAACTGGTAACAAACAATTCTGTGCTCTGCGAGCATAGGACCTGCCCAGGACCCAGAAGATAGACTATGAGAATTGTGTCCCAAAACAAGAGAGAAATGAGTCCATTTCCTGGAGCTCTGTTGACTCTTTGGACTCTGTGTAATAGAGATTGGACACTCGTGATTACCAATTTCATCCTCCAATTAACAACCTCCTTGGGTGTTAATGATGGATTCCCAGATCACCCTCAAATGTTACCCAGTGTATTACCATCAAAGAATAACCTGGAAGCCATATAAGGAAAATTAATCCAAGGATTTGGGGAGTCAATTAAGGTTGAAGATCTATTTATTGTGAGCAAATTCATCTACCTCTTTAAGCCCCAGTTTCCTCTTACAGTTTTTCTTATAGCAGTTATCTCATGGCTTTATTGTGAAGATGAAATGTGATAATGAATAAGAATACTGTAGCACAGTAGCTGGCTCAGTATTCAATAAATGTTAGTTTTTCTTAGTTCTAGCAACAGTACATATAATGAGAACCCCAACCCCATCCCAAGTAGTTGTTGGCTTATTATAGTCACTTTTCCAGAAATAAAAGTGTTCAGGTGCACTGATTTTTTCCCCCATCATTGTCCTCTACACCAGTGATTTTCAACCTTTTTCATCTCATGGCTCACATAAACTAATTACTAAAATTCTGCAGCACACCCCCCAGAAGTATATTTTTTGCCAAACTGACAATAGGTATAATTTTCACACCAGACAACTATTGGTGTGTTGGCTGTTGTCATTTTATTTACTTGACAATGTAAGTGGGAAATGGTCAGTGCCCCTGACTAAATAGTCAGGTATTGCAGGTTTTAAAAATTCTTGTGGCACAACAGTGTGCCTCTTGCGTCACGCTGGTTGAAAATTGCTGCTCTAAACTAATCAAAAATAAGAAAAAAAATGTTTCTCAATGAGGAGCCACAATGGTTTTTTTTTTTTCCTCTCATTTTACTCTTCTCCCTAAATGATGGGAAAACCAGGGACTTTGTTCTCAGTACTTCAACTGCCTAACTTTTTGTTTCTAATCTTTTGTCTGCTACTATTTTCCTTCTGTAGCCCTGCCATGCTAACCAACCTATCTTATTTGAGCTGGAAATGAGATAAAGTAATTAATGATTGCTAAGTGCTTTGAAAATACAAAGGACTCTATAGATGTCATGGGTCATTATTGCTTTCCAGTATAAGGAAATAGTATAATAAAAATAGATCATAAAATATCTTTGCTATCATGGCCACTACTCTTTTTGACAGTTAAAATTTACAGTTGCAGCCTGTTTGTTCAAAGCAATGAGGGACATGAAAACAGTCATTTACTTTTTCCATTTTTATTTTATCCTCACCCAAGGACTTTTTTTTATTGCTTCTAGGGATAGAAGTAGGGAGAAAGGAGTGGAGAGAGAGAAACATTGATGTGAGAGAGAAGCATCCATCACTTGCCTCCCATATGTGTCTGGACCGGGAATCAAACCTGCAACTTGGGTATGTGCCCCTTTGCTTAGAGGATGGTGCTCCAGCCACTAAGCCACACTGGTCAGGGCAATCCAGTCATCTTCTAAAGTAGGTAGCCCTGATCAACTGAAAACAAAATTACTCTGAAGACATCAGCAATACATTTTGTGAATCCATGAGAGAATAACTCATTATGATCATGTTCAGTTTCTAATGACATCACAGAACCTTCATCCACTCACAAGAACTTTTTCTGCAGTTAATATGCTATTCATATCTCTTCTGCACAAAACAGTTTATATCACTACCAGGTGTTTGTTTTTATGCATCATGAATCATAGCAGCAGGACTGTGAATAGGGAGAATAAATAATCCAGGTAACCTTGTGTTAGGTAGGGGGGAAAATGTAAATGCATTATTGAGTTTAGAAAAAACTTTCTGATCAACTTAAATTAAAAGCTATTTGCTAGTTTTCCTATTATAATTGCAAATGGGACAGCATTTTAAACTTGCTAGGTGTAACTGCCATACCTGGAAGCCCACCTATTTCTTTGTGGTTGGGGAAGCCTCAGGATGTTACTAAGATTTTACAAATGATTAAGACATAAGGCCCTGGCTGCTGTGGCTCAGTGGATTGAGCACTGCCTGTGAACCAAAAGGTCACTGGTTCAATTCCCAGTCAGGGCACATGCCTGGGTTGCAGCCGGGTCTCCAGTGGGGAGTATGCAAGAGGCAATCACACATTGATGTTTTTCTCCCTGTCTTTCTCCTTTCCACTCTGTCTAAAAATAAATAAATAAAACCTTTTAAAAAATCTATAAAAGACATATGGAGGGATGCAAAGAATTGGGTTTCTTTCTTTTTTTAAGCCATCCCAATTTTTCCCCTTTGCTCCCTCCTCCCAGCACCCCCTACTCCCTCAGGCAATCCCCCATCATTGTTCATATCCATGGGTCATGCGTATAGGTTCTTTGGCTATTTCATTTCCTATACTGTACTTTACATCCCCATGGCTATTCAGTAACTATCTGATTGTACTTTAAAAAATATTTTATTTATCTTTAGAGAGGGGGAGAGAGAAGAGAGGAAGAGAGACATCAATGTGTGGTTGCCTCTCACATGCCCCCCCGCCCCCGCACTGGGGACCTAGCCTGCAACCCAGACATGTGCCCTGACTAGGAATCGAACTGGAGACTGTTTGCTTCAAAGTCTGGTGCTCAATCTACTGTGCCACACCAGCCAGGGCCTGATTGTACTTCTTAATTCCCTCACCTCTTCACCCATTCCCCTACCTGCCCCTCCCATCTGACCATGATGAAAACATTCTCTGTATCCATGATTATGTCTCTGTTCTACTTGTTTTTAAGATTCAATTGTTGATAGACATGTATCTATTGCCACTTTATTGTTCATAGTTTTTATCTTTTTCTTAAGTCCCTTTAACATTTTATATAATAATGGTTTGGTGATGAACTCCTTTAGTTTTTTCTTGTCTGGGAAGCTCTTTATCTGCCTTTTGATTCTAAATGATAACTTTGCTGGGGAGAGCAATCTTGGCTGTGGGTCCCCACTTTTCATGATTTTGAATATTTCTTGTCAATCTCTTGTAGCCTGCAGTTTCTTTTCAGAAATCACCTGACAGTCTTATGGGATTTTCCCTGAAGGTAACTAACTGCTTTACTCTTGCTGCTATTACGATTCTGTCTTTATATTTAACCTTTGGCATTTTAATTATGATGAGCTTTGGAATGGGCCTCTTTCTTTGACTGGATCTTTTTATGCTGTTGAGGTCCTCACTAAGTTCCTTGAGCATCCTTATAACCAGTGTTTTGAATGCTGCCTCTAATATATTGCTTATCTCTCTTTTGTTTAGCTCTTTTTCTGGAGTTTTGATTGATTCTTTCATTTGGGCCATGTTTCTTTGTCTCCTTGTTTTAGCAGCATCTCTGTGTTTGTTTCTATGTACTAGGTAGAGATGCTATGACTCCATGTCTTGATAGTGTGGTCTAATGTAGATGTCCTGTAGAGTCCATTGGCACAGCCTCTCCTATCCCCCAAGCTGGGTACTTAAGACACACCCTTCATGTCAGCTGAGTATACCCTCCTCTGGTAGTTGAGCCTTGGTTGCTATTGGTAGATCAATGGGAGGGATTTATACAGACAAATCAGCTACCAGGACTGGCTGTGACCACTGACCACCAAACCCTGCCTTCTATGGAGGATCAGCTGTGCATGGGCAGGGTGGAGGTACTCTGATGTGATCTGTAGCTTTCCGCTGGGTGCACAAGCCCTGGGGATTCCTGGGTAGTGCAGGCCAAAGTCAGCCCCCATCTATATTTTGCCTGGGGCCACCCTGTCTGGGTTATAAATCAGTCTGAGATGGCTGCTACTTGTGCTGGGCTTGGAGATTTCATGGTGAAGCCAAGCTGTGAATCTAGGCTGGTTGCTGCTTATGCCACGCCTGGGGCCACTTAGCAAGTGGTATGGGGGCTGGGGGGTCTGAGGCTGGCTGTTGCTTTTTTGAGAGTATTCAGAAAGTTGTGAAGCATGAGCTAAGACCAGCCATTTATACGGAAAAACAGCTTGGGTGACCTATAAGTTGAGTGGGAGGAAGTCTCTGGTGATCTCCAGGGCCAGGCAAATAGTGTTAGCCAGGTTGATGGCCTCAGATACAGTACCAGCCTGCCGGCTCCATGGCTCTGTTGTGGGAGGGTTCAGAAAAGGGACATTGGTCTTTGCCAACATTTCTGTCTGGGAGGAAGCTATCCCTGAGCCCTTGCTTTGATGTTGGACATTTCAGTCCCCCCCCTGTAAGCCACTGGTGCCTTTCAAGCTGCTGCCCTGGTGCTGGAGCTTAGAGGGAGTGAGTCTGAGTAAGTCCATGTGTGGATTCTTTAAGAGGAACTTATTGGAACTCCAGAAGTTTCTTCCACTGACACAATTCCCACTGTTTTTTGCAGTCAGAAGTTATGGGGTTCCCGCACTTGGCTATTATAAATTGTGCTGCTATGAATATTGGGGTGCATAGGTTCTTTTGGATTGGTGTTTCAGGGTTCTTAGGATATAATCCCAGCAGTGGAATTACCATGTCAAAAAGGTGGGAGGGAATAATGGGGAGAAAAGGGGGAAGGGTTTTCAGGAACATCAATAAAGGACACATAGACAAAACCAAGTGGGGATGGGATTAGGGGAGGGAGGTGGGGGAGATGGCTAGGGGAGGAATGCAGACAACTGTATGTGAACAACAATAAAAAAAGCAAAAAAAATAAAAAAGGAGTTATGGGGCTTATTTTCCTGGCACTGGAACCCTGGGCTGGGGGGCTTGGTGTGAGGCTGAGACTACTTGCTCCCAAGATATCCCTCCCAAAATGTTATCTGCCACATAAGGATGTGGAGCCAGCCCATTTTGCATCTTTGCCCCTCCTACCAGTCTGAATGGATGTGGTTTCCTTAATTCTACAGTTGTCAGACTTCCATTCAACTAGATTTCTGATGGTTCTGAGTAATGGTTGTTCTATATTTTTGTTGGAATTTTGATATGCTTGTGTAGGAGGTGAACTATGTTTACCTATGCCACCATCTTAACCAGAAGTCATAATTGGATTTCTATTAGAGGTTCTGATCATATTTACAACCCAGGATTTAGGGTTATTTTAAAACCAAACTCATATAGAAGTGTTCAATAATTTTGAAATTGACCACAATTCTGTGCTATTTTTTTCATCCCAACACTGCTCTCTGATTTGACAAAGTAATGTTGGCTCCTGACACTATTCCTTAACTTTATTAAGTGAGTATAATTAAGAGTTATTTGCATTCAATTATTTGCTTATCTGCTTCTTTGATTGTGCTTTCTCTTTTCATCAATACCAATTTTAGCTTCATTTAATTGAAGTGGTGAAATAATTAGGTAGATAAGAGATTTAAAATAAAACTGATGCACCAATCCTGATAAGACCCTAAGGCATCCCAGAATATTAACTTCCTTTATCACTGTTCTTCCTAAGGTTCACCTTGATTTTTATATGCATTTTAACATTGGGGGGATGGTTACTGAGAAAGTCATTAAAGTCAACAGGAACTGTCAAAAGGCAATTAAGGTTAACATGCTTCAATATTTAATATGATGGGAAGAATGCCACATCTATGACTTGCTGACATATGTAGAAGTTTCATATAGAGTGAGAACCTGGGTCAAATAATCATTTAATAGTATTCATTGGAAAAAAGGAAAGATCTTAGAATATGCATTTACTGAGCTCTTAATATAAGTATAGTACCTTCTTTACTAAATTCTTGAGAGGTCTGAGATCATACAGTGTTAGACATAGATTGACCCTGAATATCTTAGTCCAACTCTCTTCTCCAGAGGACCAGGGAAATACAGTGACTTTCTCAAAATGATTTAGAGAGAGAAAGATGAGAGAGAGAGAGAGAGGGAGGGAGAGAGAGAGGGCAAGCAAGTGTGCAAGTGAGTGAGAAATAGAAAAAGGCTTCTGGACTTGTAGTGAGAGCTCTTTCCATTACATATTGACAGAAAATGGAGGGGGTATTTCATGGCACAGTACCCAGAACTCCCTCCAGTTCTCATTTTGTGACTCTTGATGTATCATCTTAGTATACAAATCTTCCCACCCTCTCTTCACCTCCTTCACAACCAGGTCATGGCTACATGATCCAGCACATGTTCTCAACTGGGGCTTTGAATCTTGAAGGACTAAAGAAAAAAAGTCAGTGAGATGAGATACACAGTGCTGTGATCCACCAGCATTTCTGATTGTGTCACGGTGATTAGTCCCAGTGGTGGCTGTGGACTAAGTCAGCAGCAACATCCTAACATAATCCCCTGCTGCATTGTCTCCCTACTTTCTCCTCTTTGACTAAGCATTCCTTTCCAGATTTTCTGTTAATTCTTTACATTCCTTGATGACTTCACACTAAATCATTTTTTCCTGAAAAACCCTGACCAATTCAGAAATTGGTACAACAAAATGAACTGCAGGCAACTGACTTTCAAGAAAAAAGTGATAAAACCAGGGATTGGTTGACTGACATTAAAATGCTCTCTTAGAAATACAGTGGTAAAATAGCTGATTAAACAATTATGTGTGGTCACCTGGAATGCTGATTGAGAGAGTATGATTTAAGGAGAATAGTGTGAAGGGCATGAGGAGTTCAGTGACATCTGAGGTAGCTGTTTCTTGTAACAAATAGCTAAATGGTAAAAAAAAAAAAAATCATTGTGTTGTGGCCATTCAAGGCTTGACAGGTTCATGGTATTCATGCAGACAGAAGAATATTCATGGAACCATTGGGATGTCTGGCATGCCTTTATTCAAGGGTGGGTGAGCCATACATGCTGCAAGCCACATGTCCCTCTGCATGTCTTTGTGTGGCACATGTTGCGGCCCTTGCTCTCCAGCGTGGCATCCAGCAGGGAGCCCCTAGCCCCTTTTTAAATACTAGAACAAACAAAGCTGACTTCAAGTCACAAATTACATAACATAGCATAATTCTGTGCATGTGAGCCCACTTCATGTTATGGGAACAGTTTATCGGACCAAGTCTCAAGGTTATGAGAACACTACCTACCAGGGCCATTCAAGGTTATGGGAATGCTGCTCCTTTTAGTCACCAGACATCTGGGTGAGGAAGCCAGACTCCCTCCACTTACCACACAGTCATCTACCTCAGCAGATCTGAGATGGTCAAAGACAAATTCAGACTTTAGTTTGATCCTGTGTGCCGATGAATTACATTATCAGTGGTATTCACATCCTGGCAGGTTTCTTAGGTGCATATTGTGGCATTATGTGGGTTAGACTAAAAGCTAAAAAAATTGACACAGCAATATATGAGAGGATTCAGAGGGCCCTAAGAATGCTGAACCCTTAATTCTCATTGAATCTCCCTTGCCAAGCTCAAGAAATCTCTCCTAGCTTGTCTGATGAAACTGTTCTTCCCTTGAGTGAAGATGCTCTTTTGCCTGAAGGAGCTACCTTGTAAGATGAAGTCAGTTCTCTTCATCCTCCTCCCTTCTCCATCAGTTTTCAAGATTGTCTGATTTCTACATGACCCTGGGATGGGGGTAGCAATGACAAAGTCAAAAGCCATAGAAGATCAAAGAAGTCCTAGATTTCTACTTTATATTGGAAAAATTCTGGGATGTGTGTATGGGAACAGAGTATAAGGATGCTTGATCAAAGATGATAAATGTAATTTTAGATTGGTCTGGGTCCAACAATTCAAGACTCACTGCAGATTGAGCAGCTGTATTGAATCTGAGGGGTGAAGAAGGAAATGCTCCGAGTAGAAAAAACTTTAAGCAGTACCCTTCACTGGCATTTTACCAGGAGAGAGAAAAGACTTGATGCATGGACCTAAACTAACTCATGAACAATGGTTAGTGGCTTGGCCAGATGATTAGGGACATAGACGGAACAAGATTAAAGACTGGAGACAAGGAGTTTTCAAGAAAAGTGTAAGTGAAGTTCTTTTTTTTAAATTTTCTTTTATTATTGTTCAAGTACAGTTTTCTCCCTTTACTTCCAATCCAGCCGGCCCACCCCGCCCTCCCAACTTCCCTCCCATTACCACCCTCCCCCTAGTTTTTGTCCATGTGTCTTTTAACTTTGTTTCTGTAAACCCTTCCCCTTTTCCCCTGAAACTCCCTCTTCTCTCCTCTCTGGTAAGTGAAGTTCTCAAAGAGTGAGAATGTCGATCTCCCTTATGAATGCACATGAAAAGAGACACCATGTGTAAGAATCTCTTATATCTCTCATTTATTACTCCATCCATTATAAAAATGTTACGCTGCATTTTAGAAACATAAATGCCCCTAAATGTCCTATATAAATAAGAACTGAAAAATACCAACATTGTATTGATAGAAATGTTCAATGAAGTTTAAGTATTAACAGCCTAATAGGTAGGTGTTCTGTCAGGAAAACTTTGATTAGGGCATTTTATTGGGTGGGCTTATATATATTTTTGGCTTCCTAGCATTTGAACCCTCAAGTAGATTTGAGGATCTTAGTCTTGCTCTCTTGTATAAAGATCTAGAGAGATAAAGAGATCTTCCTAAGAACAGGAAATGGAGGAAAGAAATGAGGGAGAGAAGATAGAGAACTGGAGATAAATCTTTGCTCTTATCTAGTAGTCTTACTGTTGCACAGTAATAAAAGAAATTTAGGGAGTCATCTGTTAATGGAGATTTGTCTTTTTTAGAAGAGACAGAAAACTGCCTTGTTTTTAAATTGTTTTTATTGATGTAATAATGGTTAATAACATTATATATTCTGGGTGTGCAACATTATAATTTGATATCTCTATACTCTATTGTGTGCTCACCACCAAAAGTCTAGTTTCCTTTAATTACCATATATTTGACCTGCCTTGTTTCTGAACTCTTTCTTAATGTTGACAAATCCTCAGATGTGTGAGTCTTGAAAGAAAGCAGCAGCCCAGTTCCACTAGAGAAGCCAAAGGCAATAGTCTATGTTTCCAGACCTTGGCAAAGAGGGCAAACTAGTAGGTGAACTAGCCTCAGCCAATTGGATGTTTCCTCCACCTCAGGACTTTGCTCTTGAGAATGTGACCAAAAGATGATGGAACAATGAGATTAGAAGCATGGTGAAAGCAGTGGCTACATCCAGCAGTGGTGTCCTAGCCAGATTGCTCCTGCTGGGTAGCCTTCCTCAAGCTCTGAATTTTTATGAGCCTTATTCTCTATTATTTTCACTGATTCTATGCACTACCTGATAGTTTCAGTGCTAGATATCTACCTAGGGAAGTAGATTTGTATGGGCTACCTCAATGAGCTCTCATATCTTCTAGCTTCTGGTGGGATTTGGCCATTGGAATCCCAGCTGGAGAATGGAGGAAATAGTGAATTCAGAATATTTATTTTAATGGTTTCCCATGAAGTCACCTTGGGTTGGCTGTTGTTCAACAGAAATTCACTGTTCCTCTCAAGGTGGCCTACACTGCACATCTCTCTCTCTCTCCTTCCATGTTCTAATAAACTCTTCATCCCTTCATCTCTTTGAGCCAAGGGATAGTAACTGCTCCACTGGTATTAATCCTGAATCCTTGCAGGATGCCTTGTTGCTGCCCTAATCCCCTTCCAACCCTCTGAAATTAGTTTCTTTGTAAGTAAACCCCTCTCAAATTATCCTAATAGGAGGGTGTTATCTGTTTGTCAGAAAACTTACTGATATGCCTTCAACTGCATTTATTTTCTGTTTAACTTTATGCCAAGGAAACCCAATGAGCTTAACATTCTAAGAGGAGGAGAAAGAAAAAAACAAAATCCCAGAGTTGGGATCAAAGGTGAAATTTTCAGTGAGTGGTAATAAATGACACAGAATACAGGCAAGAGGCCCTATTAAGAAAAAGTTACCCATGGGAAAGCACACATAAAAAATAGCTCGAAATCTACTTAGAGAGTCTTCAAGCCTGGTTGCCAGTCACAAAATGGCAATGGCTACCAGATGAATGTGAAAGGGAGCTTCTGTTCACAGACATACAATTACTGAACAGTCAGGCCATTTATTTTTGTGTCTGAACAATCATTAAGCCCTCCTTCATTCCCTCCCAATTCATATGGTATTTTTCACAAACTAAAATATACATAGGTTTTTCCAAATGTCTCCTCCACAGTTTTCTTCACTGTCAGAGAGATACAGCTGCATCATGGAATGCTGGAGCACAAGAAAGCTATTAATCTGGCTCCATCTAGATGTACCAAGTCTAACTGCAGGGCTGCCTCTATTGTCATTAAAGGAGTATGTACAAAATAATACACTTTTAAAAACACAGACCATAAAACAAAGAATGTGAACTAAAATTATAAGGAAAAATAATCTGTAAAGAGCTTACTGAAATCTAGGCACTACTGATTTTGTACACATGATCTTATTTAAACCACACAATCCTGCAAATTAGGAGTTATTATCTTAATTTAACAGATGAGAATTTAGGGGCAAAGAGTAAGCAACTTTCCTAGATTACTCAGGTAATAAGTGGTAAAGCCAGAATTCTAAATCATGCTATCCCACAATACTCACATCAGACAAAATGGACTTAAAAATAAAGGCCATAACAGGAGACAAAGAAGGTTAGTACATAATACTAAAGAGAATATAACTGTTATAAACATGTGTGCAGCCAACATAGAAGCACCTAAATATATAAAGAAAATCTTGGTGGACATCAAGGCAGAGACTGACAGCAATATAGTTATAGTAGGGGGTTTTAACACCCCACTGATATCAATAGATAAATATTCCAGACAAAAGAAATCAACAAAGCAACAGTGAACTTAAATGGCACACTGGATCGGATAGAATTAATTGATAGTTACAGAACACTTCATCTCAAATTAACAGAATATACATTCTTCTCAAGTGCACATAAAACAGTCTCAAAGATAGACCACATGTTAGGACACCAAAAAAGTCTTCATAAATTCAAGAAGTTTTAAATCATGTAAGTATCTTCTCTGATCACAATGGTATGAAATTGGCAATCAATTACAATAAAAAACCTGGAAAACTTTCAAACACATGGAGGCTAAACAACATGTTATTAAACAATGAATAGGTTAACAATGAGATCAAGGAAGAAATAAAAAATTACCTGAAAATAAATGAAAATGAACACACAATGACCAAAAATCTATGGGACACAGCAAAAGCAGTCTTGAGAGGGAAGTTCATAGCATTACAGGTCTACCTCAAGAAGCAAGAAAAATCTCAAAATAATCTAACTCTTATTCAACAGTACTGGAAGTACTAGCCACAGCAGTCAGATGAGAAGAAGAAATAAAAGTAATATCAACTGGAATTAGAGGAAGTAAAACTGTCATTATTCACAGGTGACATGATAGTGTATATAGAAAACCCTAAAGTCTTCACCAAAAAACTACTTGCTCTAATGCATAAATTTAGCAAAGTAGCAGGACATAAAACTAATATTCAGAAATAGATGGAATTTTTATACACCAATAATGAACTATCACAAAGAGAAAGTAAGAAGACAATCCCATTTACTATTTCAACCAAAAAGAATAAGGTACCTAGGAATAAATTTAACGAAGGAGGTAAAAGACCTGTAGTTGGAAAATTATAAGATACTGAAGAAAAAAATTGAAGAAGATACACATAAGTGGAATGTATGCCTTGTTCATGGATAGGGAAAATTGACATCATTTAAATATCCATGCTACCCAGAGCAATCTACAACTTCAATACAATTCCTATTAAAATACTAATGGCATATCTCACAGATTTAGAACAAATATTCAAAAAAATATATGGAAACAAAAAGGACGCCAAATGTCCTCAGCAATCTTGAGAAGGAAGAACAAAGTTGGAGCTATCACACTACCAGATATCAAACTATACTAAAAGGCCAGTAATCAAAACTATGGTATTGGCACCTGAACAGACATAGATCAATGGAACAAAATAGAGAGCACAGAAATAAATCCACACCTTTATAGTTAATTAATATTTGACAGAGGATGCAAGAACATATGATGAGGTAAAGGCAGTCTCTTTAATAAATGGTGTTGGAAAAATACAACAGATAAATGCAAAAAAATAAAACTAGACCCCTAGCTTACACCATACACAAGAATAAACTCAAATTAGATTAAAGACTTAAATGGAAGTTGCAAAACCATAAAAATCCTAGAATAAAACATAGGCAGTAAAATTTCAGAAATTTCCTGTAGCAATGTTTTTTGCCAATATATCTCCTAGGGCAAGGGAAACAAAGGAAAAATAAACAAATGGGACATTACATCAAATTAAAAATCTTTTGTACAGCAAAAGAAACTATCAACAAAATGAAAAGGGAACCCTCTGAATGGGAGAACATATTTACCAATGATACATTCAATAAGGGGCTAATTTCCAAAATATATAAAGAACTTACACAACTGCACACCAAGAAGACAAACAACTCAATTAAAAAATGGGCAAAGGACCTGAATAGACACTTTTCTGAAGAGGACACACAGATGGCCAATAGACATATGATGCTTCATGTCATTAATTATCAGAGTTTTGCAAATTAAAACCACAATGAGTTATCTCTTCGTGTCCATCAGAATGGCCATCATAAACAAATCAACAAGCAACAAGTGCTGGCGAGGATATGGAGAAAAGAGAACCCTTGTGCACTGTTGGTGGGAATGCAGATTAGTGCAGACACTGTGGAAAACAGTATGGAGTTTCCTCAAAAAATTAAAAATGGAACTGCTTTATGACCCAGCAATCCCACTTCTGGGAATATATCCAAAGAAACCTGAAACATTACTTTGAAAGAATATATGCATCCATATGTTCATTACAGCATTCTTTACAATAGCCAAGATCTGGAAACAGCCCAAGTGCCCATCAGTAGATGAGTGGATAAAAAAGCTGTGGTACATTTACTGGGCAGTAAAGTAAAAAAGGAAATCTCCCCTTTTGTGACAGCATGGATGGACCTGGAGGTTATTATGCTAAGTGAAATAAGCCAGACAGAGAAAGACAAATACCATATAATCTTACTTATATGTGGAATCTATGACCAAAATAAACTGATGAACAAAACAGAAACAGACATGAATACATGGAACAGACTGACAGCTGTCAGAAGGGAGAGGTGTTGGGTAGCTGTATGAAAGAAGGTGAAGGGATTATGCAAAAAAATACATATATATGTATATAACACAGGCACAGACCACAGAGTGGTAACAGCCAGAAGGAAATGGAGATGGAGATGGGGGGAGGTGGAGGTGGGCAAAGGGGGATAAATGGAGACTGAAAGAGACGTTGCCTTGGGCAATGGGCACCCACTACAGTGTGCAGATGATGTTTTGTTGAGTTGTACACTTGACACCTGTATGCTTTTGTGAACCAATGTCACCCCAATTAATTCAATATTATATATATATATATATATATATATATATATATATATAAATTTGTATTGCCGATTTGCCTTTTTAAAAGGGTGTCCCTTTTAATATTCCCACAAACTGTGAATAAATGTGCTTATGTCTCCTGCTAACTAGACTGGGTAGTTTTTTAATCATTGACAATCTAATAGGCAAAACAAATAAATAAATTTTATTGTTTGACTTTCACTTTTAATAGTGGAGTTAATTGTCTTTTCAATGTTAAAAATTTTGATTTTGGGGGGTATAGACTCCTTATTTTTGTTTGCTGATTTTTTTGGTTGGATTCTTTTTATTATTTTCTTGCCTTTTCTCTTCTTTAAAATTTGAAGAAGGCAGGCCATAGGCTGGGAAAAAATATTCTTTTAAAATAAAAATCCCTGGCTTGGGATGTATGTATTCCTAGTTCATATATCCTGGATCTGTACTACAAAAATTCAGAAATCCAAAAAGCCATTAGAATCTGACTTGTAAATTTGGATGCTTATGGGACTTCATAAGCATGAGACACACCTGTTTATCTGATTCCAAATAGAGAAGTATACAGTGATGACAGTTGCATTTTAATACAACTAAAAAAAAAAGCCTTGGATGTTTTGTTGAATGCTGTCAAAAAAGGAAGTAAAAAGCATAATCCATCAAATGTCTTTCTTGTTCATATATGCCTCAATTTTTAGTTGACACAAAATGCCCCAGGTATGAGTATCAACTAGAATTAATAAGGCAAATTACCAAGAGTTGTACATGTTTACTTCTATATATCAACATGATTTCCTGAGAAGTATATGAGTGGTAGGCCATGGATGAGGGGGGTATCAAATGAGTCATACACTTATACCCTTTTGAACTCTCTGCCTTCTCCGACATGAGGGAGGTGACTCCACAGGCTGATACTATTTGACTACAGGGATTGTGGCTGAGGTATTTACTACTCACTAAATGTCATAGGCAGTACAACATTTCCTAGCCCCACTGTAGTACACAGGGGCACAGAACACTGGATCTGGCTAATAGGTTGTGAGAAGGAGTCACATGTTACCTCTGGCCTGAAACACTAAATTTCCTGCTCCTTTACTCTCTTGTCCTCTTACAGCAACCAAAGAGGTCAGGATCACATACGGTACAGCTGCAAGATAGCTGACCCTCCATCAGTAGCCTGAGCCCTTGCTGTCCCACATTGGACATGTAGCATAAGTAAGAAACTTTTTGTTTGTGTTATGCATTGAGATCGGGGTGTTATTTGCATTGCAGCATAGCTTGGTTATGCTGATAAATACAATGAATGTAGCCAACTCTGCCTTATTATTTAATAGCTAATACTGTTGAGGGCTACTCTACTGTAGGTACCTAGCTATAAATTCTACTTGCATTACCTAGTATCTCACAACAACATTCTCAGATAGACAATAATATCATACATATACATCATATATATCATACGTGCATGTATATATATCTACTACACTCATATATATATGTATATATGTATATACACATATATATGATATATATCAGTGGTAGAAAAGAGACTTTCTTCCTTTCCTCTGGTTATACAAAAAGTAGTGTTCTTCCTTCTGCCTAAGGCCATTCCTTCCACTCAAGATCTGGATGCCATCTCTTTCTCCCTTACTGTATTGATTATTCCTCACTCTCCTAAATCTGTTTTCTCTCCTTCTATTCAGTTTACTCCTCAAAGTCCTCAAGCTTAACAGAAGTCCTCCACCCCTTCCCTTCCTCCTCCAATTACTATCTCCCTCTCTCCTAGACCATCTCCATCTCCTGTCTCCAAAATGTTCACCCTCAATTCTTTCTCTTAGCTTCTCCCACTGACTACTCCAATATCGTTTCCTCCTCCAGCACTCTACTAAACAGAATTTTTCATTGCCACTAATGATCTCTGCATTCCTAGATTCAGTGGTCATTTAGTTTCTACCTTACTTGATATCTCAGCATCGCATGAATACAACTGACCACAGTCACCTTGTAGAAACCCTATTTGTAGGTTGTCCCTCTCTGGTTAATCTATCTCCTTTTCAGCTTTAGTATCTGTTGCTGAGCCATTAAATGTGGGCCTTTGTCACATCACATCTTAATCTCCCTTTTCTTCTCAATCTGTAGTCACTTTGCAGTTGTTCACCTAGCAGTCTTTCCAAGGTTGCTATCAACGCCTAGGTTCAGGCATCTGCCAGAAATGTTCCTCCATCTGGAGCTTATACTCAATCGCCTGCTCAGCTTAGTACCTCCACTTTGATGTCATGAACTGTCATGTTCTCCCTGCCTGACCCACCTAACTACAACCCCTCGTACTATCTTCCTCAGTGTTTCCCATCTCAGTAAATGGCACCACCCCACTTCAATCTGCTTATCTTAGAAACCAGGGAGTGGAGTAAAGCTGCATCATTACCTCCCCAAGTGCTCAGTACAAAATGTGCTTAACTTTATCATGAAACAAAAAAAAAAATTAAAGCACATTATAACTAAAGTAAATCTTTAAAAATTCTGAGTTTCCCATAGCAATTACAATGGTGATTTTTAAAAAGGAATATCCAATTTTTTGCAGATCCCTTCTTTGCTGTTGCACTAAGAGCCATTTGGTAGTTCTGCCCTGCCTAGGAGTTAATAGTCAGACAACATCTCCTGTTGAATCTATGTCCTAAAAATATTTTAAAATTTGCCTGCTTCTCTCTGGTGCCAATACCCCATATTCCAATCCAGTGTGACTGCTTACCTGAATTTCTGCAATAGCCTCTGAACCCTCCTCCCTGCTGCAATTTATTCTCCACAAAGCAGGTGGGAAGAATAATTCCAGGAATACATATAACTGATCATATCAATCCACTGCTTGAAAGCCCTCAATGTCTTCCCATTTTCTCTACAAAGCACCCAGGCAGAATGATTCCAGGAATACACATAACCGATCTTATCAATTCACTGCTTGAAAGCCCTCAATGGCTTGCCATTGTCCTTAGGATAAAATCTCAGCTTCTTAAGAATCCCAAGACCCTGCCACCTTGCCAGGAGCCAGTGTCACCTATTTCAGATCCTGGGAAGTGCCAAGCTCCTTATGAGCCTTGCATGCAGTTTACAGGTTTACTCTCTGCCCAGAGCTCTCTCACACTTCCAGCTTCTTCTTCAGTTCTTACATTTGAAGTCCTTCCTTCAGATAAGCTTTCCTTAACCCCTCACACTAGGTCAATGCTCCTTGTTAAACACTTTCATAGTAACTCCCACTTTGTTTTGTAAGTGATTATTTATATGCTGGATAGTCTAATCTCCCCTCCCAATTTTAATGCAAACAACCTTTAAAATGTCAGTAACACACTTCCTTACACACAGGAATTCAGGGATCCTTGAATCCAACTTTGATTCTGAAGCCTATGCCCACAACTACCACATGTACATAAATCTACTCATCTTGGAAGATGGCTTTTTGCCAGTTTTATGATGGCCAAGTGCTGATGTACAGGAAACTAAGGTTTGACTGAAGAAAAATATAATCTCTCTAGCCAAATTCTAGAGCAACGATGTTCTGCTGTTGGTGAATTCTCTTTGAACCTGTTCCTGTCACAGATTGCTCATCTTGGCCTTCTCCTGTTGGGAGGATACCATGGGGTCATTTAGCACACAGGCTGGACTGGCTAAACTGGCCTTGAGCTCTTCCATTGTATAATCTCAACATCCGTAAATGGGGGTAATATTAACCACAATACAGGGCTGTAATAGGGCTTGCTCATTTAGTAAAGATTTAATGAGCATCTAGTATATGCCAGGTTTTGGTTTAGATGTTGGGGATACAAATGCGATTAGGATGTATAACAAAGCGTCTATCTCATTTAGTTATGAATGGTCGTCATTACTGGTGTTACAGTTATGCGTGGACGTCGGCCTATGTCACAGAGCTTTAGTGAGAGCATGTGATATTTGTGACGTTTATCACTTTCCGTACAGTGTCCCTGCGGGGCCTTAATGTCCACCAGCGTTAAGCTTTAGCACTCTGGTGCACGAGGGCACGGCTTGTCCACTCCACCCCTCTGGGCCGGCTCCTTCAACACCCTGCTGCATCCGCGCCTGAGCCCCATCGGCAGCCCAGCCGCCTTTCCCCTCTGGGCCACCAGAGGGTGCGCGAGCTCTTCCAACAGGCTGCTGCGTTTGCGCCTGCGCCGCACCCGCCGCCAGGTAGCTCCTCCCCCTCCGCTCCGCTCCCTCCCCGCCCCGCCCCGCCACGCGCACAAACGCTCCACCTTGGTTGCCCTAGGTTGCTGTTTGTTGACTTCCGGGAACTCGGTCGCCTCAGATGCGCACAGTGTCGCTATGGAGGCCCGAGGGGCTTTCGCGGCCTGCTTGGTGGCCGAAGGGCTACTTTAGGCGCAACCGAGTCGACCCCGCTGTCTTCTCGGCCCAAGCGCAGATTCCCCGTATTGCCCTCGGTATGGGGGAACCTGAGGAGGAAGTGCCCGGTGAGTCGCGCCCGCAGCAGTGGCAGCGGGCCCAGAGGGAGGGTCCGCGGGAGGGCGGGTGGCTAGGCCCCGCCTCCAGGCCGGCCCCAATTGGGGATTGTCCCTGGCAGCGGACACCTGACTAGGGCTGGAGTTGTAATCGCGCCCCTGGTAAAGACTGTGGAGCGAAGAAAGGAAGGGAGGGAGGGACCTGAGGGGGAACGACGGGTAAGGGGGGGGGAGGATGTCTGTCTTCTTTGTTCTTGTTTTTAATCCTCTCTCCACCCGAGGATATGTTTATTGATTTGAGAGAGAGAGAGGAGTGTGGGAGGAAAGAGAAAGAAACATCGAAGTGAGAGAAGGAGAGAAACATCGGGGGGTTGCCTCCCGTACTGCCCGGGCCGGCAATCGAGCCCTTTTGGTATACGGACGAGGCTCCAACCAATTGAGCCACTCAAATCTTTTTTGTTCTTTTAAAATAAGCTTTATATGAGTTTCTTGAAGTTAGAGGCGGTTTTTACCTCCCTGTAAGCTTCCCCAATTCCTTCTAAGTCTCCAGGATCCAGTTTTGTATTGAATACCTTAAAGGATGAGTGATTAGGGGACACGAGGTAAAAGGAGATGGTGAAAACGACTTAGAGAACAGAGTTGACGAGGGAGCCATCAGTGAGGTTTTTTTAGACTTTTTTCTGAGTCTCAAAATACATTTCATATTGTGACGTCATAATACTGCGTACCAGAAATAGAGGTTTCATGAAGCAGTACTTACTCTAACCACTTGGGATGTACTCATATTTTCTATAATACATTCCTTTAAAAATGCTCATCGTGACGCACTAAATTGATTTTCTGACCCACTAATCAGTCACGACTAACAGTTGGAACAAAAACACTGAATCAGAGCAGACTCGTGCATTCACTGAAATAAGTACTAATTTTCTATGACACTCTTGACTCTACCCTAGATTCCTGTCCTCTTGGGGTTCACAGCTTAGTGAGGGATACAAGAGAGTAAACAAAATGACAATACTCATACAGTTTGGTAATAGGTGGCCAGGGCACCAGAGCAGAGACACCAAACCCTGACTTGGGTTGAGGGTATCAGGGAACATTTCCTAGGGAGCCAGGGCAGGAAAAAGTAGTTAAAATTATTCATCCTAGGGAAACTCAGAGCCTATTCTAGGCCTGCCTGGCCTACCACATCTCAATTATCAATTAGAAATTAGATGCCTCACAATTGTTCTCAAAAGGTTTTCCATGTGTCTAGTCTTATGCATTAATATTTACGTTCACTATGTTTTCCTTCCTGGTACCCTTAGTTTCTTGATGTGTGATCATGCTCTGAGATTTTCTTAAAGGCTGGATCTGGCCTCCTATTTGGGTGTGCATGTGTATTAAATAATTATTGGTGACTGGTAGGGGGTTCTGGCTTCCAAAATGGTACTGGGTCAAAACAAAGATCCTACATCCTGGTGATGTTACTGATGAAACTCAATACCATCCTGTTTCTGTGTGTGGAGAAAAACCCTCAGTAAGGGACTAGATCTTGAGGTGGTAACCAGAGTGAGTAGGTCTGCCTGGTGACAGCAGGACTATTTGCAATTGAGGACTGCCCTCCTTGTGATAGTATATGTCTTACTTTATACCAGTAAATTAATAATATATAATTTAGCAGAGTTCATACATAAAATAAGAATGAGATCTGAGGAGTAAGAAGACTGAATTAAGGGAGAGGAAGGAGGGTATAAACAGTTTCCTAGCAGAGGCAAAGCTATCATGAGACAAGGAATATTAATAAATTACTGAGAAAATGGTACCAGGCAATATAGTAAAAGCTGTAAATTAAAAACGATCATATATTTGCAGATTCGGGTGCTGTGTTTACATTTGGAAAATGTAAACTTGCTGAAAATATGCCCAGCAAATTCTGGTTTAAAAATGATATACCTATATATCTTGCATGTGGAGATGAACATACTGCTGTTATTACAGGTTAGTATTAAAGTCTTAAATATTATAGATGTACTGTGTTTTAAACATATTGAAAATAACCTAGAAAAAAATGAAAATAATCTAGGTGGTCTTGTTTTTTTTTTTTTTTATTTTGCCAGAGAATTTTTGACAAATTGATTCATCAAGTCTTTTAAATTTCAAGTTTTCCTTAGTGTATTTAAATATGATTTTCAATACACACAACTTTCTTAGAATAAATCTATTTTAATCTATACAATAAAAAAACTATTACTGTATATTCTTAGAAACTCTTTTATACCTAACAGTCTGGCTGTAGGTATATGGATGAGGTGACCTGTTTCAACATGGAAAACAATGACACCTTTTAAATGTAACATTTTTATTAATTTACAATAACTTCATCTCACATTACTTTATATTGAAAATGCTTCAATTTATTTCTTTTTCTTTTCCACCAGGAAATAATAAACTTTACATGTTTGGCAGTAACAACTGGGGACAGTTAGGATTCGGATCAAAGTCAGCTGTTTGCAAACCAACATGTGTCAAAGGTTTGGAATCTTTTCTCCTATATCAATTTAAATACTTAACAAACTAAAATAGTTTCATATTGATTGTGTAGTTCTTTAATATGATATTATAAATAATACAGCCTTTAGTTCTTTATTTTCTAATATTTTTTTGAGAATTATTGGCATTTAACTTTATGATATTTAGAACTACTGTTACATGTTAGGATCTAAAAATCACATTGATTTTAAACCTGGATGCTACAAAAGAAGTAATAATTCTGCTATATTGCACTTGAACATTCCTTTCTCTCACTGTTTGTAAATGTACTTAAATATTACTATTCTGTATACAGAGAACAAAAATATGTTAGAGTTTTGGGCTTTGTCTTAGTGATCTTTGCAGCCATTTATGTAAGCACTTAAGATATGTTCCATAAAGGTTTTTTTTAATGTGTAAATGAACGAATGAAGAACTTTAACAAAGGTATATGCCTATGAATATTGGACTTACAGTGTTTCATTGAGTGGGGTAAAAGGTAAAATTGATGATGGTAATCACAGATTAGGAGAAAGATTGGGTTGGTACTGGAGGCAGCATAACAGAATGCAGTAGTTCTCTGCACATATTACTTACCTGTGGAGTTTTTAATAATATATAGAAGCCTAGGTCATAACTTAGACCTACTGATTCAGAGTCTCCAGTGGTAGGGCTAAGCTATGTCTATTTTTCTCAGGGAGGAAGAAAGAGCAGGAGAGAAATATCGATGTGAGAGAGAAAAATTGATTGGTTGCCTCTCATATGCACCCTGATCGAGAACCAAACCCACAACTCAGGCACATCCCCTGACTAGGAATTAAACCTGCCACCGTTTGCTTTGCTGGAGGACACCCAACTAATTGAGCCACACCCCAGTCAGGGCTCTCCTGGTTATTTTGATGCACAACTAGTTCTGAAAACTTTTGGTTTAGTTGACTTTACAGTCAGACAGGCTTGGGTTTAAACCTCAGTTCTACCACTTATTTACCATTTGACCTATATTATTTATTATTTTTATAACCATTTCATATTTTAATTGTTGTATTTTTAGCTTTAAAACCTGAAAAGGTGAAACTTGCTGCCTGTGGACGGAACCATACCCTAGTTTCAACAGGTATGGCATTCAATTTGTATGACTTCCTGCCCAGTTTGAGGTCTCGTTCCAGTACATTTATGACTTTGTAAAATTAATAGAAGTGACACCTTGGTAACAACAGTAGGATTTTTAAAAATGTAGATGGACAGTACACTTGTTTTCCTTTGAAAATATACAGATAAATGGTAAGTGGCTGAAGAAAAAGCTTGTTTCCTTGGATTATGTCAGGGGGCAGCATCTCCCCCCTGCACACATCAGGGGGTGGTGGTTCCTGTTCATGTTCTTCCTTTTCTGAGGGTGAGTTGGAGCCAAACCCACCCTCACAAAAACCTCTATTAATGTGAGTCAGCACAATTTCAGTTAAAATCTAAACAGGTTCTGTGTGTGTATAGAAATTGACAAGATGATTCTTTAAAAAAAAAAGATTTTATTTATTTATTTTTAGAGAGAAGGGAAGGGAAAGAGAAAGAGAGGGAGAGAAACATTGGTGTGTGGTTGCGTCTCATGTGCTCTCTACTGGGGATATGGCCTGACACCCAGGCATGTGCACTGACTGGGAATTGAACCGGCAACCCTTTGGTTTCCAGGCAGGCACTCAATCTACCGAGCCACACCAGCCAGGGCTGACAAGGTGATCCTTAAGTTTGTGTGTGTGTGTGTGGCAGTTGGCAATGTGATTCTTAAGTTTATATGGAAAAGCAAAGGACCTAGAATGACCAAAACAATTTTGAAAAGAACAAAAGTAGAGTACTAGCACTACCTGAGTTCAAGACCTACTGCAAAGATACAGTAACTGAGAGTAATGCTATTAGCAAAAAGATAGACAAAGATTAATGGAACAGAACAGAATCCAGAAATAGATCCATACGCATATGTCCAACTAATGTTTGACAAAGGTACCAAGACAATTCAATAGAGACAAGGTAGTCTTTTCAACAAATGCTGCTGGAACAATTAGATACTTAGGCTTGGCCATTGACCAATTTTTCCTACCTCCTTTCCCTTCCACAAAGTTTCTGTCTTTAGGCTATTTTCCTTGCCTTGATTCCTCCTCACCTCTCTGCCCTGTTCAGACTTTTCTTGCTGAAATGTCTTTTCCTTGGATTCTTATCTTTAAAAATGCAGCATAAGTCTGACTTCTTCCAATGGAGCTTTTGGTGACTATTCAACTTTTTACTCATGTGGTCTCTGAACTGCTAAGTATTTCACCAACTCTGGTTTGTTCCTTATGTATAAATTGTGTGGTCCAATTCCATTTGAAAGCTAGTCTCATTTCCCTCAGTTAGGTTTTTCTTTTTAATCTCATTTTTATCCCTGGCTGGTGTGGCTCAGTGGATTGAGTGCCCTTTGGTTTGCAAAGGGTTGCCAGTTCAATTCCCAGGCAGGGCACATGGTTGCAGGCCAGGTCCCTAGAAGGGGGTATGTGAGAGGCAACCACACATTGATGTTTCTCTCCCTCTCTTTCTTCCTCCCTTCCCCTCTCTCTAAAAATAAATAGTAACATCTTTTTAAAAAATCTCATGTTTAATTTGTACTGATTCAGTCTGGTTTTGCCCTCAGTTTCCCCTATTATTTAGTGAGGCTTTGACTTCATATGCATTTTTATGACAGATACCACTAATTTTAATATGTATATGTCTCAAAAAAATCTTTATTCAGAACTTACTGGTAATATTTATTATGTAGGCATAATATACTTCTTATTTAATTAATAAAGTAATTAACACACATTTATAGTGCTTCCAATGAGCCAAATGCTGTTCTAAGAATATTATAAATGTTAACTAAGTTAAACTTTATAACTGCTCTATAAAGTAGGCATTGTTATTAGCTCTGTTTTACAGATAAGGAAAAGGAGACAGGGAAAGGTTAAGTACAGCTTGCTCAAGGTTACTGAGCTGATAAGAGGCAAGCCAGAATTTGCAACCAGGAACTAAGGCTCTGGAGTCCTTTCTCCTAAATAGAATGTTGTACTGCTTTTCTAGTTAGCTATAAAATTAAAAAAATTATACAACATAGACTTTCCATGTTTCTAATTATATTCTTCTTAGATTTGCCTCATTTTACTTATTTGTTACTTATTATATCTTAGCTTTAATGGGTATGGGAGTTAAAATTAATGAGTCATATCTCTTTTAAAATAGTTTGATTTGGATTGTAAACTAACTTGGAAATTACTTTCTTCTTTTCTTCTCTGAGTTAATAAAGTGCTGCATGAGTAAGAAAATACATTCCACACATTCTGTGCATTTCAATCGCTACTGGGACTCTGGAATGACTTGTAAAATCTCACAAAAATGTATAGCCTTGCTTGTTTTACTTCATTTTTGACAATGAAATGAAGTTATGCACTAAATTATAGGGTAATGTCAGCTTTCAACTTTCTTCACTGTTAATAGAGGAAATATCTGGTGTACACTGGCTTTTCTCATAAAAATGATGACTGCAGTTTACTGATGTTTTCTGTGTGCAGAAGGAGGCAAAATATATGCAGTTGGAGGAAATAATGAAGGCCAGCTAGGACTTGGTGACACTGAAGATAGAGACACTTTTCATCTAATCGAGTTTTTTACATCCCAGCATCAGCTTAAACAGCTCTCTGCAGGATCTAACACTTCAGCTGCACTAACTGGTGAGACTTTTTTTCCATTTCAAGCTAGGGCACATCCCTTTCCTTTTGACCAGGATGTATGAACTCAGTAAATTGAAGAGAGCATTGCCATTTAGTTTTCTTTCATTGATGATGTGTTCTCAGAAGGCATTTAAAATAGAATTTTAAACCATGACATATATTAACAATTTTATGCTTATTTAGAGTTAGATGTCAACATACACTTTGAAGGTAATTATTAAATAAATTCTTAGCTATGTTTCTATCTACTCATATTCTTATGAGTAGATATTATAAGTAGATATTCTTGAATATTATTTTCACTGAATGTTTTGAAAATTATACTTACAGCTTTAATGAAGTTACTTTCAGAAACATCATAGAAATCCATTGGGTGTATGTTGTTAAAGTAAAATTTGTAATGGCCACATATCTCTCTGCCTCCTTATTAAGAGTCTATATGAGAAACTTCTTTAAAATTTGGATCTAAGATAAACCTGGTCTCACTGAAGAAGCTGCTGGTGTGCTTCTTTGTTCCAGTCTGGAGAACTGTTCCAGAACTTATGGTGTTGCTCTGGCTGTCGGGAGAGCCAGAGTCAGCTCTGAGGCTCTATCCTTCAATTCAGTCAGTAGCACAGTTAACATTTTGACATCTTCCTGTTGATTCTTATTTTCAGTTTTTTTTATTTGCCTTATTATTAAATCGAAGATTGATTTTTTCTTCAATTTTTTAAAGATTGTATTTATTTATTTTCAGAGAGAGGGGAAGGGAGGGAAAAAGAAAAGGAGAGAAACATCAGTGTATGGTTGCCTCTCACACACCCCTAACTGGGGACCTGGCCTGCAACCCAGGCATGTGCCCTGACTGGGAATCGAACTGGTGACACTTTGGTGGAGTTCGCAGGCCAGCACTCAATCCACTGAGCCACAACAGCCAGGGCCAAAGATTAACTGTTAAATTAATTAAAAGGTAAATAAGTCTAGATGATTTCTTTCTAAAATACTTTCCTCATTTAGCTTTTCCAGACATCAAAAACCCTATCAGAAAGAACATAGGTTAACCTGTATTTGAGATACTATGCATGCTAGTATATTTCCTGGTCCTCTGAAGCTAGGTTATATGTTTCAAGTGTAAATTGTAAAAAATAAAATAAAAAATAAAAAAATAATAATAAAGTTAGGGAAATCCATTTATTTGTTTTCATTTAAAGCATCATTTCCTCTGTGTTCTCAGAGCCAGGTCTTCTAGGCCCTTTTGACCTGGGACTTAACTTCCCAGGAGATGATGTCCAGTGTGACTCATGGTGTCATTTAGTTCAGTTGCAGGTAGACTGCGCAAAAGGAAGAAACCATTTTCTGTTTAGAGGCATTAAAATAAGAAAAGGTTATTATAGGGAAGGACATTCTGTCATTGCTATTAAGATAAAAATATGGACATGACTAAAGTGATTTACATCACGTTAGTTTCTGTCCTTTATCATTATAGAAGTATTTTGTACTAGATATTGAACTGTTAAGTAGCTAGCGGGTATAAATGTCTTAGGAGTAGTTTTCTTTCAAGCATATAATTTTTCTAAATTACAGAATAAATGAGGCATTATAAACAATAATTTCATACCCCTGCCACTTTTTAAAACCTTTATTCCTCCTTGTATTTTCTTTTTAGAGGATGGAAAACTTTTTGTGTGGGGAGAAAATTCTGAAGGGCAGATTGGCTTAAATAATGTATCTAATGTGTGTGTTCCTCGTCAAGTGACCTTTGAGAAACCTATTGCCTGGATCTCTTGTGGATATTACCATTCAGCTTTTGTAACAAGTAAGACAGAACATTTTGGATTCATCATGTTACCTCCCATTTCTGAGTTCTTAGTTAATAATAAAATGATAATAGCGTTCTACAGTTCCATAGAAATACCATGTTAGTCTATGTAGTGAAATAATTTTGGTCTGCTTTAACAGTATTTCTCCATTTCAGTAATGAGAGTTTATCATTTCAAACTTTTTCTGATTTGTTAACTTTTTAATGAAATTAGGTACATTAGAAAAACAAAATTTATATGTTAGAAGCCCTTTTAAGTTTTGGATCTCAAACTTGTTGGAATAATTTGGCATGAAAAATAAGACCTGTGGCCCACTTTCCTCTGGATCTACTTGCCTAGGTACTATGTACTATGACCTATTCTACTCTTGTCCTGTCACTTTGCTTTTATTGTTTCAATAAACGAAGCATAGACTTTCAATGTGTGAACAAGGATAAAGACTAGATGGAAAAGAAGAGATGTCAGCATAGGATATGATTTCCTTTGGTGGGATTTTTCTCAGCATACTCAATTTCTCCCTTTCCTGTGCTCACTGGCAACTGTTTCTACCTTAGTTAAAATATTTGAAATATTGAACTCTAGTAGTCTGCAGCTACACTAGTAATAATAGAAGTGTGATCATGGCTTTCCATCCCACTGATGGTCTTTCTAACAGTAAAATAGCTAGAGGAAATAGTTTTGTGGTCCTCCTTAGACCTCTCTCTCCCTAAATTTTTGCTTTATACATTTACTCCTTATTACATATACCTCGGATTCAGTTTTAGAAAATTCCAGTCGACTCATCTCAGTGCTGCTCAGACTTACCAGTGAATTGGAAGCAGCTTAGTACCAAGAGATGGCAAAATCCACCTTGGTTGTTATTGTTCACCACTGTATCAGTTTGTATCTTGAAAAAACTGTTAATTAATAAATATTGTCAAATGAGGAAGTAAATGAATGAATGACTAATTAATTGTGTTTCTTGGGGCAATACTACCTACAAATGTATTAGTAACTTTAGGGTCCTGGGTTTGGTGTAGTCTATGCTCACTTTATTCATAAAACAAATCAAAAAAGGAAAGAAAAACGCAAATATAAAGACAATAAAAAACAAGCAAAAGCATTGTCTTATATTTAGGTTTTAATAAGACTTCCAGAATCACTTTTATGATTAAACTCTGACTTAGCCAGTAAGGGAAGAAGTAGAATTGAACTGTTTGTCTTAACCAACAAGTCTTAAATGGAGCTTTTTTGCTTTGTTTTATTGTTTTCATGCCTTTAAAAGATAGCTTTATTGAGATACAGCTCACATACCATACAATTCACCCATGTTAAGGTATGAGGAGCACCAGGAATTTATAGACAGAGGTGCAGTGGGACTCTTCTGGGTTTAGTAATTCATTTCATATGAGAGGCAAAAGGCATGGGAAAAGGGGAAGGGTGCCGACTTACTGAACACCTCTTCTCTGCCAGTGTTGGCTACATACTTCATTAAAAACCTGTGAGAAATCATTATAGCTATGTTTGTAGTATTTGTCCAAGTTTTTTAGGTAAAACACATTTGGCATACATTATTATATTAGTCTCATGCCTGAGCATGTTTTAAGTAGTACATCCCATGTGTATTGGATGTCCTACAACATCCCTAAGTTCTATGACTTGCTGGAAGGACTGTCAAGCTTCAATAGCAGGTTACATTCATGGCTAAGATTTATTATAGCAAAGGATACAGAACAAAAGCAACAGGAAAAGTAAATGTATCATTGGAGTCTAGTCAGGTCCATCATAAGCTTCTTAGTTCTTCTTCCTAGGTCACATAGGACATGCTTTGTCTTTGGCGGCAAGCTTCAGGGACATATGTGGAATGTCTCTGCCCAGGGAAGCTCAGTTAGTCTCTCAAGGTCTGATATGCAAGGCACTGGTTAGGTAGGCATATCCTATTAGCAGCTGGCCACAGCATATGACACTCAGGTCCCTCAACAGTGAAACCAGGTGTACCTCACCAATGTTGATGTTTATGCACAGCAACCCTAAAAAGCTAAGCTGGCATAATTCGTTGTTCCAGGTGTGCATAACAAAATCACCAATCACTGACATAAAGAACATTTCAGGGGCCATATTCCTGGGGGTTGGTTAGTGGTCAATCATGGTTCTCTTGGAGAGATGCAGTTAATAAGCAACAAGACCTGCTGTGTTACCTCTTTCCTCACACCAATGGTGATACGTTCTGTGTCATTCTTTAGACTAGATTGTATATTTTCAAAGATTTTTAAATTCCTACTTTATAGAACTCACTTCAGTTCATAGAAGTGAATAAGAGAAATTTCTTATTTTTAAGAAGTTCATAGTCACAGTGCAGTGACTGTAATAACAGAAGCAAGTCAGTAGTGTTGGTATTGACAAGCCAGTGATTAAATGTTGGTTTTCTTGATAAGAATCTTTGTGGAGGAAGTACCATCTATCAGTAAAATCTGTTATCTTAAGTCTCGTAAAATATATTTACTCAGCTTTCTGAACTGAGTAAATATATTAAATTTACTGAGTTTCCTGAAACAAATTTAATAAAAAGCAATTATTCATTCATATATTCAACAATTATTCATTACATGCTCAGTGTACTAGATAGATACTCTGCTAGGTTTTTGGAATACCTTAATGAGCGTAACAAAATCTGTGTCCTTGTGAGGGCTTAATGTCTAGTTATTTTGCTTTATTTTTAAAAAATTTTTTTAAAGATTTTATTTATTTTTAGAGAGGAGAAGGGAGAGAGAAGGAGAGGGAGAGAAACATCAATGTGTGGTTCCCTCTCATGTGCCCCCGACTGGGGACCTGGCCCACAACCCAGGCATGTGCCCTGACTGGGAATCTAATCAGTGACCTTTTGGTTCATTGGCTGGTGCTCAGTCAACTGAGCCACACCAGCCAGGGCTCATTTTGCTTTATTAAAAGGAAGTAGATGTGCCCTGGCTGGCGTAGCTCAGTGGATTGAGCGCGGGCTGCGAACCAGGCATCGCAGGTTCGATTCCCAGTCAGGGCACATGCCTAGGTTGCAGGCCATGTCTCCCAGCAACCACACATTGATGTTTCTCTCTCTCTCTCTCTCTTTCTCTCTCTCTCTCTCTCTCTCCCTACCTTCCCTCTCTAAAAATAAATAAATAAAATCTTAAAAAAAAAAAGATTCTCTCTTTAAAAAAAAAAAAAGGAAGTAGATGTAAGATAGTCCTCGCTCTTTTGTTAAAGAGCTAAAGTAATTTTCCAGTTGTTTCTTAGTGGTAATGGTTGTGAATTATTTGTGAAAATTTTGGACTAGAATAATCAAAAGGAAAATAAAATTTGGCTTTCTTTCCTCACCATATAGTAAAAATATTTCAAGAAAAGTCAAATTTA
>PVIA01009934.1:0-56230 GCA_004024845.1 Tonatia bakeri | reverse complement strand
CCCACCCCCTGCACCGCCCCCCACCCTGCACTGCTCTTAGTATGATGCTGCTAATAAGCCTTACCTTTTCTTTGTTCACTTTTTTAATTGCCCACTTAGTTTCTGTTTCCTTGTCTGTTGCTTCAATGACCATTCCAAAGCTCCCTTTTCCCAATATTCTTCCAAATGTATAGATTTCCTGGATAAAAAAATAAGAGTCCCTTTGTTTCTCTCTGCCATTCATTGGATATTAAAAATGAACACATAATACTGACAGACATCCACCCAAGGGAAGAGAGATTCTGCTCCAGGGTAAAATTGAAGAGAAGACACCACATATTTGCTTCAATATTAATAAACACATCTTAATTAAATAAAAATAAGCTTTGATGAATTTCATTAAATGTCCTTTGGAGGAAAATCAAAAAAATCCTAATGGGGAAATGTAGAAAACCTGAAAAGCATAAAAATGAGTCTCTTACAACTATAATATTAGAAATATCTTAATAAGAAAAATGAATGGAATATTAATATACATATCCATATATATGTGTATAAAATACACTCACCCCCAAATTATCCCCAAACTCTAAGAGCTATACCATAAAACTAACACATTTAGCCATTGAACTACTACTTTCTTCTTTATCAAGTAACGTTTTTTCTCTATCTTCATTATTTCTATTGAAAATAACTTTTGCTGTTTTATTCCTTTTGTTTTAGAAAAAGTCGTATGTCACAGAAACTTTAATACAAATCATCACTGGGAAGAAAGTAAAAACTATCAATGCAGACCAAGCATCCTCCAGCTTACCACCCATCTCCTGCTCACGAGCACATGGGTGCGCCGGCCCTGCCAGCGCCGGCACTCTGACTGGCACGGTGGTGCAAGAACCTGACCGGCAGGTCACTCCGACACACTTCCAAGCTTCTTGTGAATCTGGTTAGGAGGAGTCAGCCTCCCTGATCCAAACCAACCTCAGGGCATTAAAAGAATGTCTGGGTCTTGAGTTTCTGAGCATGAGACAACAGCTGAGGCAGGGCCCCCGGGGCCACCTCAGCTGGGCAGCTGGCTGGGCAGCTCCCTGGAGCTGCTGCTCAGGTTCTGTGAGGCCACTTGCACCTTCCCCATGCAACAGGTGACATAGCTGGTATCTTCTTATTTTCTATGTACATTAGCAACAGAAGACTGAATGCCCAACTAATTATTTGCCTCTTTCATGAGGGCTTCCCCACCTGACTCTGCCCTGCAGTGAGGGCTCTTGTCTTTTGACTTCTCTCAGCATGCATGCACTGATCCTCAAACACTGTTATTACTCTCTTGCTTACGTTTTCACTCATTTTTTCCCAAGATAAGATGTGTAGAAGCTCCTTAAGAAGCTGTTTCTTTTGTATCCTTTAAAACACCTACCCTAAAACCTTGTAGGCCAAAGATCCATGTTTAGTGCATGGGGTGGGGGAGGAAGGGAGGAAGGAAGAGAGGGGAGGGAAAGGAAGGAGGAAAGAGGGAGGGGAGGAAGGAAGAGAGAAGGAAAGACAGAAGGAAAGGGAAAGAGAGAAAAGGGATGAGGAGGGAGAGAAGGAAGGAGGAAGGGAAAGAAAGGGAAAGAGAAGAGGGGAGGGGTGGAAAGGAAGGAAAAGAAAGAAAGAAGGAAATAATTCAGTTTCAACATGTTAGACTTTCCTTAGATATTTCCTTGTGATTTACACTTTGGGGGCTACAAAGTTGAATAAAACAATTCCTATTTTCTCAGAATTTGTAATCTACTCAAGAGACAGGATTATTCTTAAGTCATAAAGTCATAAGTTAAAATCAAAATACAAAACAACATTGGGGCCAGAGACCAGAGCTAAAACCCTGGGAGAATAAAGGTAAACATTCTGAAACAGGTGGCTGCTGAGACTGGCATGTGAGTGAACAAAGGCAAAAAAAAAAAATTGAGGTTTTTTTTCAATAATCCAAGCAAGGCAATGGAGGCATTCCAGAGGTACAGCAGTGCAAATGTGGAATGAATTAGTGAACTGACAAATGAATGAATCAGTCAATAAACCCAGTCAGAGCTTCTATATATACACACATATAGAAGCCAGTCAGAACTCTTCTATATGGACAGACTTGAAAGAAATGGGAGGCTGGGTATGTGGAGCTGAACCCTCAAGGAGCAGCGCTGGATTCAGGGTCATGAACACTGTGAACGGGGACTCCTGGGCTCGCACTAGGCGCGTCCTGTCCCGGACACCTGCTTTCAGATGACATCGCTCCTCTGGCTCCTCTCCCTCCCCCACTACCACTTAATACCGGGAATCAAAGTCAAACAACTAAGATGATTAAAGTAAGAAAAATATTTTAGTTTTATTATATTTATACGTCACTCCCTACTCCATATTATGTAAAATGAACTAAATCTGAATTTAAATGATCATTTACCCCCTTATTCCCCCACAGAACAAAAATATCTCAACTCTATAACCATTTCCCCAATTTTTCTTCACCTTTAAAAACGAAATTCTCATTTTCTTTCTAAACATACAGAACCACAACTTGGGCACAGAATTTTAATACTGTTTCAATAGGACCTTTAAAATGAGGAATGGGTAGAGGAACAGCTCAGTGGCCCAGCTAGTTTTTTATAAACTGATCTTTTTCTTCAACTATCTGCTTTGACATCATTACATAGTGGTAAAAATAAGAAGAAAATGACTTCTTGTTTGTATTAATTTTAAGAGGATCCTATTAAAATAGTAAACAGATCTATCTTCTTTGACAGAGACTAAGTCCATGATACGGTGTGGAGTGTGAAAGTGTGCACGATCTGATTCTATTACAAAAGTGTTGAAAATGTGTGTACGTGGGGGTGCTTATGCCATGTGGAAACACGCTCATTCAGTGAGTGGTTATCACTGGGTAGTAGAATTCCGAATGACTGTAACTTCCTGTTTTATACTCTACTGAAATGTTTAAAATCTTTCAAATGAGCTTGTCCATTAAATGGAAGAAGAAAAACCCCTACTATCCCAGTTAAGTTAATTTCTTAAAAATATGTACATACATTGAATATTCCATAATTTGAAGCAGGAAAGAAATGGAAAAGAAAAAATAGGGTGACACATGCGTAAAAATGAAGGTAATAAATGTTAAAATTGGTTATATCTGGCTCATGATTTTTTTATATTCTTCACTTTTCTATCTGTATTTTCCTAACTTTTCACCATGAATACATTTTTATTTTATAAAAGCTCTTATGACTACATTTAAAAATCAGTAAATTTGTACATTTTTAAAAATATAGGCCTTTCATTTAAAAGAGGAGATTTAAACTTTTCAAGTTAGAATTTCTCAGGAAGTTTTTCTGATTACTTCGAGTATATTGCTAAATATCTCTTAAAACAATTTTTAAAGTTAACATTAATAAAAGTTTCTTTTTGTGGTTATTCTTGTTAAAGTTCCTCTAAACTATTGTTAAAATAACATCTCATTTCTAAAATGTTACTAATGTTTAATTCATACTTGTATGTCATACTTAGAATCCTAGGAAAACTAACACTGGTACTCATCCAATCAGAGGCGGCAAAAAATGGCCTCAAGGAAGTGAGAGCCAAACCACCTGATGTCACCTGGTGTCCCTCTGAACCCCGATGAGGGCTTCCCAAAGACTCCACGTTTGCACTTGGCAACAGGCAAGACCTGAAGACCATCCTGTTCTCATTTCATCTAATAAAAATTCCCTCCACTTTGATTAAAATCCACTTGGTCCTCTATGAACAGAAAAAACAGCCTGCATTTTTGGTAGTAAAGACTCCAACATACTCGAAAAGAGTAAAGTTCCCCTCTCCTTTCCCTCCTTTCC
This sequence comes from Tonatia bakeri, assembly GCA_004024845.1. Classification (NCBI taxonomy): domain Eukaryota; kingdom Metazoa; phylum Chordata; class Mammalia; order Chiroptera; family Phyllostomidae; genus Tonatia; species Tonatia bakeri. The sequence goes on along the minus strand of PVIA01009934.1, from coordinate 52,403 downwards.
TTCGAGACTTATTTTTAAATCATTTTTGCCATTAACCACTGAGTGACACAGAAGAAACCTGAAAGTTCCTAGTGGCTTCACTTTGCTTTCTAAATACCTGAATAGCAGCTCCATTGTCCATCCTTATGTGAGGGACTTTTGCGTCTGTGAAGTTGCCCCGACCCCACTGTTGTTGAGATGTCTTTCTCTCTACATTCGGGGTTCTTGAGGGCTTAGACCAAAAAGTAAAAAAAAAAAAGTAATATTAAGATACAACACACTTGTTGACAAAGTAAAAGCCCTAATTTAGAGAATATGACAAATCTTTAATGTGTGCCATGACATTTACTGCAGACAAGATAATTCACTGTCTTTTTTCCAGTTCTAAGTAAGCCCTTTATGAGTTACTGGCTCCTTAGGCTGAAAGAGTCCTTAAGAAGTTGCTCAGTCTGATCCCCCAAATCCAGTCAGGTGTCCATTGTTAGCTGCAGAGCAGACAGATCAGAACCTCCTCAATGATTCTTTCAAGTCACGAGAAGGCGACTGCACAGCTTTCTTAACCATTCTTGTTTCAAAACACAGCAATCATTTCAAACATTATACATAAAAGATTACTGGCCAGACACTCACAAATTATGCTTCCAATGAAAATAACATAGTAACAACTCACCCAGTAACAATTAATTCAGAGACACCTGTATGGCAATAATTCTACTATAATACAAATCAGAAAAAAAAGTCTAGGGTGAAAATTTGAAAAAGGTACAACTTTGAGGGCTGAGAACCTAACTTTTCTTAAACTTCCCGCTCAGACCCCAAAGCTGTGCTATGTCTAATGAAACCTTCCACACCGCCTCCTCCTGAGAAAGGTGGGCACATCCAAGCCAGCCCCACGGGGCGGTCACAGACTGTGTGCAGACCAATTTTGTACAGTATATTTGGTATTCCATCTAGATAACCAGGAATTGTCTTCAATAATAACCACCCTATATTTAACCACAACCACAACTCATTCTGCATTGAAAAACGTGCCCCAAAACTCAGATTTAATTCAACTTAAATGATTTTTTTAAAAAGCTAGAACATTCCAAATTACAACCCGAGGAAGTAATTAATTTGGGCAGTGCTGGAAATATCACAAGAGAAAGTACTAATCAACTTTGTTCACCTCTTATGTGCGAGAGAAATGCTCCTTTAATCGTTAAGAAGGCAAAGAATTAGCTGACAAGGGCCCATGAGATACATGAAGGGAGCTAGGGAAGGCTTTAGAGAATGGGATTTCAACTTGTGTTGAGAAGTAGAATCTTTGACATTTACCCCATCTTTTCCAGAGGAATTATCTTTAATTTGTTGGTCTTTTTTCCTATCCAGTGAAATTGAAATGTCTGAACAAGCAATGCTTGACGTCTCTGACATTTCCACCACCGACATCGGGGAGAGCCGCGCCCGGTAGGAGCACACGCACAGGACGTCCTCCTGAGAGGCCGAGGAGCAGTGGGAGCACGGCGCGGGCTTCTTGCTCCCCATGCCGCTCTGGGCCATCTTTGGAACTCCGCAACAGAAGCAACTCCAGGGAAGAGGTTTCCACTGTTTGAGGAAAAGGACCAGGCCGAAAAGGATAAGGCAAGCTGATGCCAAAATCTGTAGCTTCCCGTGGGCAAGGGCCTTACGTTAACCAGGCCCTAGGATTCTCTTCAGGCATGAGAGCTGCGGAAAGAAAAGAAACCACCATTGAGAACATTCCGCCTCATCCTGTCACTCCCCTAAAATGGGAGGAAACTGGCAGCTAGCATCGAAAGCAGCCTGTACATAAAAAGTTAATATTTACAACAAAATTAGGACATATTTCTCATTTCTTTGAAAACTGAATTCTTGGACTCCAGAAATTTTATTTATTTAACAATCGAAAGAATCACCCTCTCTGTTGAGAACCATGAAACTGCTGAAAAGCATAGTCTAAAGATGCCAGTTTGGTGGATTGATTGTCAATTTTTTAAATGAAACAATAGATATCAGGATATTTTGCATAGATTCTTGGCAAGTTCTGTGCAACTTTTACTTTAATTATATATATAATGTGTGTGTGTGTACACTTGGTCAGGTTGTAAAATGTATTTCTTAGTGTGACTTTGGTTTTTAAAGAAGCGTAAAACACAGATGTGAAGCATCCATTACTGTGATTCAGAAGTTAAACCGTGGTCCACTGACTATGAGAGAGAAGTTACATGGTGCACATCACAAAGAAGTAGATGATTTGATTTTAGAAAACCACCTCATTCTAAAAGGTCAAGGCAATATTAGAAGTATCCTCATTTTTATACTCAAACGGCAAAAACAGGAAACAATGGGTGCTTCTTTCCCCACGTGGAAAGTAGGCCTGCCCAACGGTTCACCTGACGAGTTACTGGCAAAGACACCGCGGCGAGTTGGCAAGGTCTGAGCTGAGCACGGAGGGAGGGACATGATCTGCAGTGCACATAAAAGAAGACCTGGAGAAACTTCCAGAAGCAGCTGGGACTGTAGTCTTGTGCTGTACTATTTCGGATACCATCTAAAAGTATACAGGGTGGGCCAAAAGTACATTTACAGTTGTTTGTATGGAAAACAACACAATAATTAATAAATAATAATGCAAGAATAAACTTTTTCACGTGCTCACGACTATAAGCCTACTTTTGCTCCACCCTGTATTTTCTAGTCACAAATTTTTGTTGAAAAACAAAGTCAAGTATTTGCAAGAGGGGTGTGTGTGTGTGTGTGTGTGAACTGGCATCGGCTGCATTCTTTTCCCCTCCACCTGTCTACAGGGCACTCTTATACACCTTTTCTTTCTTTGTTTTGTCAACCAAAAATAGAATCTTTATTTTTTCTCAATAAAGTAGTATCAAGGTGAGGAAAATAAAACTGCACTCATGGGCGAACAATTATTTATTATGCTACACTGGAAAACCGTTTGGAAATTGTAAAGTTGAGTATTTATCAAAGCTGTTGGTACTTCCCAATGATGGCTTGTCATTTGAAGCTGAAATTTATTCCAAAGAGCATGAAATTGAAATTATAATTCACATTTAGATAGCACTTTACCTTTGACAAAGCTTTTTATTATTTGTATTTATTTATTTGTTTCTCAATTACAGTTGGCATACAGTGTTCTGTTAGTTCCAGGTGTGATCAGATGTCTCGTGTACTGTACGGAGCGCTCACCACAGTGAGTCCAGCACTCACATGACCACACAGTTATTACGCCGTTATTGACTATATTCTCTGTGCTGTGCTTTTTACATCTCTGTGACTATTTTTATATATAGCTGGCAATCTGTGTGAATCCTTTCACCCTTCAAAGGTGATTCCTTTTCACCTTTTTCACCCAACCCCCAACCCCTCTCCCATTTGGCGACCATCAAAATGTTCTCTACATCTATCAGTTTCTTCTGTTTTGTTTGTTTTGTTCTTTGGATTCCACATATGAGTGAAATCATGCAATATTGGTCTTTCTCTGACTGGCTTATTTCACTTAGCATAATACCTCTAGGTCCATCCATTTTGTTGAAACTGACAAGGTTTCCTTCTTCTTATGGCTGAGTCATACTCCACTGTATGTATGTACCACACTGAAGAGACGATCTTTACCCCATTTATATTCTTACCTCCTTTGTCACCACACTGACCATAGGCATGGGTTTATTTCTGGGCTGTCTACTCTGTTCCATTGATTTGTATGTCTGTTCTGATGCCAGTATCATGCTTTTTTGATTGCTATAAACATGTGGTATAGTTCGATATAAGGTAGCACAATACCTCCAACTTTGCTCTCTTTCTCAAGACTGTTTTGGCTGCACAGGGTCTATTGTGGTTCCACATAAATGTCTGGATTACATTTTCTAGTTCTGTGAAAAATGCCATTGGTATTTTGATAGGAGTTACATTTAATCTATAGATTGCTTTGGGGGAGTATGGACATTTAAAAAATGTTCATTCTTCCTATCCATCAGCACAGTGTAGTTGCCCTTTTACCTTCTTCAATTTCTTTTCTTAATGTCTTATAGTTTTCTAAGTACAGGTCTTTTACCTCTTTGGTTCAATTCATTTATAAGTGGGTTTTTTTTGATGCAATTATAAATGGGACCATTTTCTTAATTTCTGTTTCTGATAGCTCATTATTGGTATATAAAATTACAAACAATTTCTAAATATTAATTTTGTATCCTGCTGTTTACTGAATTCATTTATAAGCTCTAATAGTTTTTTGGTGGAATCTTTAGGGTTCTCTATATATAGTGTCATGTTATCTGCAAATAATGATAGTTTTATGTACTTCTTCCTTTCCAACTTGGATGCCTTTATTTCTTCTTCTTGTCTCATTGCTGTGGCTAGGACTTCCAATACTATGTTGAATACAAGTGAAGAAAGTGGACATCTTTGTCTTGTTCCTGATCTTAAGGAGATTTTAACTTTTTACCATTGAAAAGTTAACATGTTTGAGCGCGGGCTGCAAACCAAAGCATTGCAGGTTCGATTCCCAGTCAGGGAACATGCCTGGGCTGCAGGCCATGGCCCCCAGCAACCACACATTGATGTTTCTCTCTCTCTCTTTCTCCCTCCCTTCCCTCTCTAAAAATAAATAAACAAAATCTTAAAAAAAAAAAAGAAAAAACATGTACAATGTTAGCTGTTGGTTTGAAATATATGCCCTTGATTATGTTATTATGTTCCATCTTTACTTTGCTGAGAGTTTACTGTAAATGGATGTTGGATTTTGTTAACAGCTTTTTCTGCATCTATTAAAATTATCATATAATTTTTAGCCTTCATTTTGTTTATGTGGTGTATCACATTAATTGATTTGCAGATATTGACCCAACCTTGCATCCTGGGAATAAATCCCATTTGATCATGGCATATGATCGTTGTAATATGTGGCTGAATTAGGTTTGCTAATATTTTGTTGAGGATTTTTGCATCGGTGTCCATCTGGCATAATGACCTATAATTCTCTCTTTTGCAGTGTCTTTGTCTGATTTTGGAATCAGACAAAGATAATGCTGGACTAGTAAAATGAGTTTGGGAGGCTTCCTCTTCAATTTTTGGAAGAGTCTAAGAAGGGAAGGTATTAATTCTTCTTTGAATGGTAAAATTCTCCTGTGAAGCCATCTGGCCCACAACATTTGTTTGTTAGGAGTTTTTTGATTATTGTTTCAATTTGGTTAGTAGTCATTGGTCTGTTCAAATTTTGTTTCTTCCTGATTCAGTCTTAAAAGCTTATATGTTTCTAGGAATTTATCCATTTCTTCCAGGTTGTCCAATTTGGTGGCATATAATGATTCGCAGCATTTCCTTATAATCCTTTGTATTTCTGTGGTGTTGTTTTCAGTTCTCTTTCATTTCTCTCTTTCTCTTTTTTAAATTTGGGGCCTCTGTGTTATTTTCTTTATGAATCTGGCTAAAGGTTTATCAATTTTGTTTATCTTTTCAAAGAACCAGCTCTTGGTTTCATTGATCTTTTCCATTGTTTTTTTTTTCTGTAGGTTAGATTTGGTTTTTTAGACATTTCTCATTTCTTGAGGTTCCTATATTGCTGTAAGTTTCCCTCTTAGAACTGTTTTGGCTGCGTCCCATATATCTGGAGTCATCGTGTTTTCATTGGTCGCAAGTTATCTTTGATTTCTGACTCTGTCTTACTGTCAGTCCATTTCTTGTTGAGCGGCGTGTTTAGCCTCCACGTGTTCCTGTGCGTTTCCGTTCTCTTCTTGTGACTGATTTCCACTTTCCTACCACTCTGACCAGAGAATGCGGTTCTCTGGGACACGATCTCTACTGATTTCACAGCCAGAAAACGGGGACTCATCTTCCTGGCACTGATGCACCGGATGAGGGAACCTAGTGTGAGGCTGGGTCCCCTCACTCCACAGTGGGGCCTCTGTAGCCAAGGTGTCCCTCCTGACTCTTAACCTCTACACTGTGGGTGTGGGGCCTGCCTGTTCTGCATCTCCAAACCTCCTACCAGTCTCAACAGGGCTGCTTCCTTATGTCCTTAGTTACAGCAATACCGTTCAGTTAGTCTTCCGGCGGCTCTCACTGATGGCTGTTCTGCACTTTAGTTGTAATTCTCATGTGGTTATGGGAGGAGGGAAGCACATAGTCCATCTTGTCCAGAAGTCTTGACCTATACACCTTATCCAATGCTCAACATTATGAGTTTTTTTAAATCCTCACCTGAGGACATTTTTTTTTTCATTGCTTTTAGAGAAAGAGGACGGGAGAGAGAAACATCCATGCAAGACAGAAACATCAACTGGTTGCCTTCCGTACATACCCAGACCAGGGACCAGCGCCCCCACTGGGATGGTATGCATCAGGACTGGGGGGGTGCACACCCATGCCTGGACCGAGGACTGAACCATCGACCTAGGTATGTGCTCTGATCAGGAATCAAACCTGCAACCTTTTGGTTACAGGATGACACTCAAACCAACTGAGTCACATCAGCCAGGGCTCATTATGAGTTTTAATCATAGCAGGAGAATAAAAGGCTGGCTTTATATGAACTATGCCTTTTCCTCTCAAGTTGAATAAAGTGGGCCAGAATAAGAAGTTAGTGTCTTTATTTCATTAAAGAAATATCTTTCTAGTCTAAGACTGGTTTTCAAATCAGAAATGAGGACTGACTTTTATCAAATCTTTATTGTGATTATCATATTTTTTCTTATTGAATCATTTTATATGCTTTAGTGTGTCAAAAGCTTTTTTAACATTAAAGCATTCTTGCATTTATAGTATGAACCCTACATGATCATGAAGGAAGATTCTTTTAATGTGTTGAAAAACTGACATGTTTTTAAGTTTTCATAGTTAAATTCATAAGTTAAACTTATATAATTAGTCTATAATTTTTTGCAGCCCTCTTTGTCAGATTTTGATACAAGATGCTGGCTAGTTTCATAAAATAAATTTGGTATCTTTCCTTTCACAATGTGTGGTAACAATCTGTATACCATGGGAATCCAAAGGAAAATCTCTGGGTCCACAGGATTTTATGATATTGCTAGTATTTTATCCAATATTTATTATCCCATCCTTCTTTACTAACAGAATCCTGATTTTGTCTGGGGCAGTAATGTGCTCATTAAAATCTGTTTGCTAGCCTCCCCTGCAGCTTGGGGATGGTGACATGACTTACGGCCATGAACCTTACAGAATGAAAGCCAAGTTGTATTAAGAAAATGTATATTCTTAAACCTTCGTTAAAAATAGGAAAAGATTAAAAATATACTACATGAGTTGTCAGGTCAAAAAGAGAAAAATATGATTAAGTTGAATAGAAATGACAAAGAGGTGTAGGTTTTGTTGACTTTTGCCTATAAGATCCCCCCAAACTGCCCCCTCTTCACCTCATATCTTACCATTCTCTCCCTTGCTCGGACACACTAGCTCCCTTGCTGTTCCTCGAATCTGCCCAGCACCACGCTCGCCATGGCTTTGGCCCTGTGCTTCCTCCGCCGGGGATGCTCTTTCTTCAGTCATTTGCATGGCTAGCTTCCTCGCTTCATATATGTTTCTGCTCATCTGACAGACCCTTTCTAACCACATCCTCTGGGAAGACCGGCCCAGTCATGTTATCCCCTTGCCTTGCTTTATTTTTATTCATAGTACCTACCCATGTCACTCAGGAGTTCTCTCCCAGAGTTCTTTCCTATTTTTAGGGAACAGATGATTCCCATATAAAGTGTTTCCAAGCAGTGAAAGGCCCTACAGTTCATTTCATTCTGCTGGAATAACCACAATCTTACCATAGCAGTAATCTCAAAAGGGGGAAAGGAATTCTTAAAAGGCCAATCTCATTTGTGAATAGATGTAAAAATTCTAAATACTGTACTTATATTTACCCCAGATAACATGGACCGAGTATGCTAAGATCATTAGATAGAAATTGTGGACAAGTCAACCCAATAAGTATGACCTTTTATAAAAGTGGTGTGAAAATTTTCCTGCTTTGATTAAAACTCACACAGGTGAGCACTGGAAAAGTTACATAAAAAGCATAGTCTAGACTGGGGGAGGGGAAAAGAACACAACTGGCGCCACCAAACACACACACACGCCATTCTCACAGATGCTTGGCTTTGGTTTTCAAGTGTATGTAGCAAAATAAAACAAAAAAAACCACTCAGAATATATTTGTACACACTTTGCAAAATGATTTAACTTCAGGCCATGAAAGAAAATGCTTTGCATTGCAGGTTGAGTGTAAGCCTGTAACCATCCGTGACTCAGAGCGGTGGAGTAGACCTGCAAATGACAGCCCTTCTGTTTAGGAAAAATAGTGCTTTCTCTCTGCAGGGGTGGAAAAGCCACACGTCAGATGTGTACGGCATCATTTTATGCGTGCATTAAGAATACTGACTTCAGAGTACTTTTTATAAGAAACTGAAGGACGTGTTCATAAGGTAAAGGTTTATTTCAAGTGTAGCTGAACTCATAATAAACAGTACTCCTAAAAGCATGCTTACCATATCCTTCAAATACACACACACACAAGCTTTCAACAGAATCTTTAAATATTAAGTTTCCCATATTAAGATGGATGTTTTGTGACTCAAAAAAGTGATTTTTTTCTCAGCTCTGTTCAGAAAGCATTTCCTTTGATCTTCTCATCAATTCTTCAGTAGTTCATGCTATCATAACATCGCTGACACTGACCCAGACTGCTGAGGGCTTCCTCCTTCTGGTTTCTGACCTGTCCGTGGCCCTGGAAGTATCTAGTAGCTACACTCAGAGAGCACAGGAATCGCCATCACTCACCGCGGAGCTCCATTTCTGTTCTCCAGCCCACCAACCCTGCAGTTGCCGAAGTAATGCTCTGCACTCTCCCCGCCGCAGTTCTAAAGCAATAGGCTGAACAGCTGCATGTGAAATTTCTTGACAAGATTTAGATTTCAAATATAATTTCTTTTTGGCTGGCTGAATTCTAATTATTTTAGCTTAAAAACCAAAATAGAACAAATGTTTACTCACATTTCTTTCTTTCTCATTTATGAATTGATATGAAATATTTGTTACTAAAATAAATCTACTTTCTAGCAGGCCATATAATGTCATTCACATTTTAGAGGCATAAAATTAATCAAGTATTGCAAACCTAACATATCTTTATGTAAACACAAAGATGAATAACTTCTATAGAACCATGGAATTATGTTTAAACAGGACTTTAGATATAAAAAGATGTATTAGAAAACCAAAGCAGCTTCTAATATAATAGCGTCTCTCTGCCTCCAAAGACCGACGGGCACAGGTGTTACAACACGCCACAAACAAAGGGTTCGGGCCGGTCCGCATTTAACTAACGTGTGCGCTTCCCTTCTGGCTAAAGGCTTTCATTTTACTTGCACAACTAAGATAAGCAAATGGAACAACTCTGAGCTTTTATTTAAGCACAAAAAGGTCTCTTACATATTGGCCCTAAAAGATACACTTACAGCAATTTCCTCAAGAAAATGAACACAAGAATGGTTTTATGAGATATAACTAGCTACAATTTTCTTCCCCAAAAGCAATTTTTTCATTTTCTTTCCTAAAACTGTATCCACAGGAACCGAAACAGTCAGTCAGTTCGGTCACGGATGTGTTCTATTCACGCGAAGAACTTGTGGGCCGCCTGACATGACGCAGACCACGCCGAACGACCGCGGGCTCACTTTCCAAGCACTTGCTTCCGCGGCATGCACACAGCCTGAGGGGGGCCCACGAGCTTCTAGACCGCAGTGCTGTTTTAAAGGAGACTGGCACTTGTCTCCTGTATCTATAAAGGGCATGACTGGCAAAATGGGTCTGTGTTGTCTCATAAAAGGATTTTGTACTACATTTAAAATTTACATTATTTCATAGATTTTTAAAAAATATTTAACAGTCAATGCGTGCCATTAGTGTTTCTTTTCATTTTAATTGGTATAATACTCCTCACTGATGAAACTGTAATCTGGAGGGACAGTCTTAAATACGGTCCCCATACCAAGTTTAAGGTAAGAACAAAGATTTTACTACAAAAGTCTGGCTTAAAAAGACTGGATAAAAGCAGGGGACCCTCTCCCTGATTCTTTCCTGTTGTTGTCCCGTGTCTTTCCTCCCTGTACAAAATATGCAACCCGAAGCCAGGGACCTCTGTGCCACCAGGGACCCATCCCTGTGCATAACACGCACAGGAAGAATATCAGAATGTGCATTCTGTGGGGCAGAGCCAGAATCATGAATCACTCAGGCTGGGTACAGGCAGGGTCATCGAAGAAAGGAGGAGGTCATATGGAGAAGGGATATCTCGAAGGGAATTTAATCTCCTCATAGATCTGAAAAGGATTAGGCCTAAGGAACTAGTCTTTGTGCGATTCAAGGGGAGGGTACATGCCACTTTCAATCTAATGTGAAGGGCTTCCTAACAGAACTGTGCAAGATGAAAGACTCAGTTGCTAGAAGTATACATGCAGAGACCAGAAGGCCAGTTGGCAGGAAACCCTAGAAGGTATTTACACATAGACTAGGATGTCTGGGAGTTCATTCTAGCCCTAAAACCCTACAGAGACGAAACCGCCCCTTCTGATGACCGACCGAGGCACAGCAGACATTACAGGAACTGAAGCGGTAACTGACCTCACCTGCGCTGGAAGGCTTCGGTACAGTCACGGGGGTCATGCTGTCTGTCCTCCCACAAACCGGGCCAAACCAGGCCAAACCAGTCGCAGCCCCCAAACTCACCTCGCCCAATCCGGATCTCACCTGTAACAGAGCAGCTTTGTGAGAATCTACCCTGGGGAAAAGGGGGTGATGGGGAGGAGGAAGGGATGAGATGGAAGGCTGGATGTGCTGAGGAGCAGTGGAACTAGCTAGAAAAGCTAAATAAAGTGTAAAAGGAAAAAGAAATAAGATTTCCTGTCAAGAAAACAGAGCATAACAGGTGCAGAGCAAGCAGGTGGGCCCCCACGTAGCTAAGGCAGTCAAAAAACGTATTGCCAGACTCCAGAGGAGAAGCAGAACCACTCCAAGGGTTGTTCATGACTCAGCTCTGCCCCACCCACGGTGCTTATAGAAAACAGTGTAATTCTGTTCAGGAATCTTTTTTTCCAGCTTTACTGAGGTATAATTGACAAATAAAGTCACAGATAATTAAAGTGTACAATGTGATAACTTGATATACCTGTATGTATACTGTGAAAGGATTCCCCCAAATTAACACATCCATCACTTCAGCCATTGGGCACAAACCCCAGTCATAAGACAAGTAAGTCCTCACAAGCTGATGTATCACATGGTGACTGTCGTTGACAATATCCTGTTACAAAACTGAAGTTTTCTAAGAGAGTAGAACTTAAATGTTCTCTCACACACACAGAGTAAATAAGCACTCGGGAATATTAATCCAATTAGCGACAGATCAATTAGATTAAGAATTTGAAGGTAAATTTGAGCAGTTTAGAAACTTCTTACCAAATCAACACTGTTGCATTAAGAAAACGTATCAATATAAGTGTGGTCAGAGTGCCTTTCCTGTATGCCAAATATTCCCAGGGATGTCGGAGGAGATGACTTCCCCAAATCGTCAACTTTGCATGGAACTCATTAGCGAAGGAAACATGTGATATGGCGCTCCGACCCGGACGCTTCACGTCACGTGAGAAAAGGCACTGCCCCTCCAGACCATGCTGTGTACCGGCAGCACGGTTTAGAGATACCCAGACAACTTTCTTCCCTTGGTGCACCTGTGCAAATGCGACAACTCCAAACAATCTATAACAAGACACCAAAAACAGATGCCATTGTCCCTGTTTTCCAGTTTCTGTAGAAATAACATTAATTTAGTAAAAACAGAAAAGAACAAAAACTTTTTATCTTAACACTGATCCCCTTCAGGGCAGGAACTGTGTTCTGTCATCTTCTATCCAGTGAAAGGCCGCCATTAAATAAGGACTATTGACTGAAAGTCGTCACTGAACTACAGAGACTGTTTCAGGCCTTGCGAATGTAATGTGCACTACACTGGCCTAGCATAAGAGAGCCAGGGGCCTGTCATGCAAACAAAGTCATCACCTCTCAGTCTGATGCTCCAGACAGTGTTCCACGTGGGCTCCGAGCGACAAACGCCACCCTATGAGCTCATCTCCAGCTCAGAACACAGCCTCGTGCAGCGTGCTCTGGGCCTGTGCCGCCGAGGTGCAGCGGGACGGCTTGGGGGCCCAGCCCACGAGCAGCTTGTTAACTGTTAAATTCTCAATGCTACAGGCACTCAAATACTGAATTTATAACAATTCTATTTTTAAAATATATGAATTCTGAATATCAAGGAGAACATTTTATTTAGCCTAGCTAAGACCGGTCTCCCAAAATATAACTAGTCTACGTTATACCTTAACAACTGATCAAGAAGGAGAAATATGTAAATGGTTAGATTTTCAGAGAAAGGAAGTGTCTATAACCACAAATTTATTTACTTGGTGAGTTTTCAAAACCTTGCAACGGAACTGTAAAAACAATGTGATTAAAATCGATAGAGCACATCATTTGCTGATACTGTTGCCCAAGAAAAGGCAATAAGCCTCAGGCATGTTATTACTAGATTACACAACCTCACTGACAGGTTCAAGATTTTTAAAGGCAACTGAGAGTAGAGAGGATTTCTTTTTTTCGAGCCAAAGAATTTTCCTCTTCAATTAAAAGGGAAATCATGTTTCTTTTTTTTTTTATGATGAGGATAAAAAATGTCCTCTGTAATATTTTGAAAATATTAAATTTTTCTTTGGTTTCTAAAATAAAAATAGATTGATGATCCTGATTAAAATTAAACTGCAAGCTACTTGTGTTTAACAATACTTTTCCAACCACACATCCATTTACCAAATACTAGAACAGTTCAGGGGACAGTGGTTTTTTGTACGATTATTATCTCAGCAAAGTCCATGCAGAAGAATATGAAAGTCCAAAAATAGGAGTTTCCAAACGTCTTCTGCAAAAATAATCAATGACTCTCTTTTCATGCCTCAGTGATGAAATGATAAACTTTTTAAAAGGCCATCAAAATCAAAGAATGCATATTTCAAAGTATGCTTTTTAATCAAATAGCAAAAGTTAGTCATGCAGACATAAATTCACTTGACAAAAGTGACCAAATGAAACAACCTAAAATCAGCAAGACTTTAGTCAAATCTTCCACTATACTATGAATTGAAAATTGCAAAAGTTTTTAATTGCTTTATAGTGCAAAGTCCAAAGTAGAAACATCTTCATTTAGCCTAGGAAAGCTGATGGAATCAACCATGTAGTTTTATACTTATGATAGGAAAGAAATTGTTGACTAGAAAAGGCAAGATGATTTTAATCATGAATCCCAATAAGAAATACAGGGCTAGGCTCACAGAAATAAGTAACTGACCCAGGCATTAGGTTTATGTTTATTAGCTTTTATCAAGTGAACAGTAAAGTCTCTTCAGGAAGCTTAGGTGTTTAGACTTAACTCAGATGTCAATAATTTTTAAAAGAAAATTTACAAAACACCACATACTTTCTTGTCATGAATATACTTACATACATAATAGCTTTATGTTCTAAATAGCTAGCTATTGAAATACATAGCATTATTAACTAAATAATGCAAACAACTTTCTGTAGATTCTCCCCTCGTCCCTAACACACGGTCGTCCCACACACAGAACTTCTTTCCTGCAGCTCTGCGCTTTCTCTAGGCCTTCCTACTTGCACCGACGGCCTGGAACACTCCATTCTTCCCTCCATCGTTGCAATTCTTACTCTCTCTGCAGATCCCAACTTAGGCATCATCTCCTCTGAAATTTCCTTAGCTCTGGAGTCTCTGTTGGGTGTCTGCCTCTCCTGTGTGCACTGCACTTGCTCAATCACACACTGAACTGTACTTGGTCGTGTATTTGTCTGTGTCCTCACTACACCCAAAGTTTCCCAAGGCAGGGATGGTGTCTATACTCTTACCAATTGTTTACCCAATGCAGGAGTGACAAAAATACAGGGTCTAACAGATTCTGTAAAGCCTGTCTGAGTGTGGTTGGTAGAGTAATAATATGGGTGTAATAATTTATAGTTTTAATTTGAATATTTCACCTAGAATGTCATATGGTGTGCTTGAGTATGATATTGCTTTACAGGCCTGCACTCAGTCCACTGAGCTACACCAGCCAGGGTGAGTATGATATTGTTATGTTGCAGAATTACATGCTTATGATTTTGTAATTAAAAGGGGGCATTATTTGTGCCAGACCCTGTATATGTGCTTTTTAGAAAGCATATTCTACCAACAGTATAGAAAATGTACGGAAGTCTGAACAAGACTGGAGATGGAAAGACAAGAAAAGTATTAACAATAGTTTAAGCAAGACAGAAATGTGGCCCTAATTAGGAAGCAGCATCAGGTATGAGGGAAATATATTCAGAAAGCAGAGTGACAGAAATTGGTAAATGGCTGGGATGAACATGGTGAGAAAGAGAAAAGTCAAGAACACCTTGGAACTGAGGGGGGTGAGGACCAAATCACTGAGTCTGTGAAGAGAGGAGGAAGAACAGATTTAGATAAGATAATCAGCTCAGTTTGACATGCTAAGCCAGTTAGACTTTGAAATACTGAAAGAGAGATGTTTGACAGACAGTAGATACATAAACCCACTGACAAAGAGAAATCCAGGTTAGACACGTATAGAAGAGGAAACTGAAGTCCGGGTGTAGATGAGATCACGCAGGAAGGACCTGTGGAATGAGAACAGAAGAGCGTCCAGGACAGAACTACGAGAAACACCAGCTTCTAAAGGATAATAGAGAAAGAGAGGCCACTCCACAATGTTGGTCAAAAGCCAAATGGCTCAACATTTTCAAGAAAGATGAAGGCTGAAAAGTTGTACTTGAACTATGATGGATTATTGGCAAAAAGGGCAGATTAAGAAACTCCAAAATTTAGTTCACCCATAAAAACAATGAAAAAAGCCAACAAAAGTTATTAGAATAAACTTTTCAGAATTCTGGAAATTAACCAAAGGTTTGCAGCCATCCAGGAGGCATTTGCATTAAATAAATAAATCATTGGATCTCGGCAGGAACAGTAAGCTTTGTGAAATTTTAACTTTCCTCGGTCCCATCTCCCACTCTCCATCTCTGCAAGAGCCTTGAAAATTAACAGCCCACATTCCTGCTACAGCTTAGTAGTTAGTCACTGGGGAGAGAAGAACAGAGCTGGAGCTCTTTCAAATCCTATTCCCAAATATTAGTCACTACTTAAACTTGCTGGTGATTCCCTGGGAGGCCTCACTTATAAGCCAGCCTGTACTTGACCTGATTCAGAGCTCACCCAATACAAAAAGTTTATTCCCAAGGGGTATTTGTTGAGAATAATTACAAGCAAGTTCTAACTTCATAACTGCCTGAGGCAGTTATTAACACTTGGAACAATAGACTAACCAAAATTCTTAAAAGGAAAAGCTGGGAAATAAGATGTCCACATGGAATTTGAAAAGCTCCAACATATTCTTGAGAATTTAGGAGGCCACACACGAATAGAGCTATACATATGCACAGGAAAAGACTCGAGGAGCCCCTAAGCTCTTATCTCTGGCTCACCTTGAGGCTCTGCACAGCAGGAAGTAAAGGCCAGCAGAGTTGATGAAAAGTTTGCTTAACATTGAAGGTGTACCCTAATATGCACATAGGGCTCCTCAGCAAAGTCTGGTGATTTATTGGACACAGGCGCTTAAAGAAATCTCTTCCAATCATTAGTTGACCACTGAGCTAAATAAGTAGAGAGTCAGGAGCTACAGAAAACAAGAAACAAAGACTTAGTGTAATAGTTCAGAAAAGTAGCAAAGCAAACTATTACTATAAGAACTAGCAGCAACAAAAAACCCTGGGGAGGGAGAATCTGATTTACAGAGTTGCCTACTTATTTAAAATATCCAGTTTTTAACAACAACAACAACAAAAATTCAACATGAAAAATTTAAAAACAAAGAAAGAAATTATGACCATACAGAAGGGGGGGGGAAGCACTCTATAGAAACTGGTACTGATGAAGTCCAGATGTTGGACTTACTAGATAAAGACTTCAAGTGAGCTATTTTAAATATGTTCAAAGAGCTGAAGGAAAATATGTCTAAAAACTTCAAAGAAAGTATGAGGATATCTCACCAACAGATATTATTAAAATAGTAAATCATTTTTTAAAAAATCAAATAGAAACTCTGGGATCGAAAAGTACAACAATAACTGAAATGAATTTCATTAGAGATACTCAATAGCAGATTTGAGCAAGCAGAAGAAAGAAGTAATGAACTTGAAGATAAACCAATGAGATTATCTAGTCTGAGGAAAAATAGAAGTAAAAAGATAAACATAGTTTTGTACACTAATAGGAACACCATCAAATGTATCAATTATACATAATGGGAGCCTCAGAAGGAGACTCAGAAACAAAAAAGACAGAAAGAATATTTGAAGAAATAATGGCCAAAAGCTTCCAAATTTGATGAAAAACAATCTCCACACCCAAGAAGCTTAAAAAACAAACAAACAAACCTCAAAGTAGGATAAACTTAAGAAAATCCACACCTAGACATATATTAACCAAAATGTCAAAAGCCAAAGAAAAAGTCTTGAAAGGAGCAACAAAGAAATGATTTATCACATTCAAAGGATGTTCAGTAAAAATAACAACTGATTATCATCAGAACCCGTGCAATCCAAAAGAGAGTGAGATGACATATTCAGAGTTCTGAAAATCAGGAAAAAACCTGTCTACCAAAATCCAGCAAAAACTATCCTGCACACATGAAGTGACTAGCCTGAGACCAATATTACACTGACACCAAAACCAGTCAAAGATACCACACACATGCATGTATGCATACACACGTGTGCAGATGTACGCAACTGAGTCGGTACTCCCTGGGAATGACTATAAATGCAAAAATCCTCAGCATAATATTAGCAGCACATTCTAGCAAAATACCGAATCCAGTAGTATGTAAAAAGGATTATAAATACAACAAAGGGAGATTTATTCAAGGAATACAAAGTTGTTTCAATATATAAAATCAGTGTACTATACAATATTAATATAATAAAGGAGAATATAAACACATCATCATCAATATCCAAAGGAAAAAAAAAACAGATAAAATCCCTCACTCTCTCATGATGAAAGCACTGACAATTTCCTCAAACTGACAAAGGGCATCTACCAAAAACCCCACAGGTAACATCATGCTTAATAGTAAAAGATGGAAAGCTTTCCCCTCAAGATCAGAAATGGAACAAAAATGTCTATTCTCACCGTTCCTGTTTAATACTGTACTAAAAGTTCTAGCCTGGACAGCATTAAATATAAAAATAAAATTAAAAGCATCCATGGTGGAATGGAAAAAGAGTAAGTTATCTCTATTTGCAAATGACATGACCCCGTGTATAAAAACCCCTGAGGAAAACACACACACACACACACACAGAGAGGCTAAGAGGCCGAGCAAAGCTGCAGGACACCAGAACCATAAACAAAAATCAGTCGTATGTCTACACACTCACAACAATCTGAAAATGAAATTAAGAAAACAATTCAATCTAGTAATATCAAAAAAAACAAAAGTAAATAACAAAATAAGTACAGTACTTATACAGTGAAAAGTATAAAACCCTGTTAAAGAAATTAAACTGACCAGAAAGATTTCTATCTGCATGTTTTAGAAGACCTAATAGTGTAACATGGCAATACTCCCCAAACTGATCTACTGATTTGATATCTTTATCAAAATTCCAACTGTCTTTTTTTGGAGGTCAGGAGAGGCCAGAAAGAGACCATCCTAAAATTCATATGGCAGTGCAAGAGACCAGAATAGCCAAAACAACACTGTGGAAAATAATAACAAAGTTGGAGGACTCATACTTCACAATTTCAAAGCTTACTTTAAAACTATAGTAATCAAAACAGTGTGGGACTGGTCTAGGATAAACATTTAGTTCAGTGGAATAGAACTAAGATTCCAAAAATAAACCTATACACCTGCAGTCAATCGATTTTTGACAAAGGTTATCAAGACAATTCAATGGGGAAAGAACGGTCTTTTCAATAAATGATGCTGGGACAACTTTATATATATACACACACAAAAGAACAAATATGGATACCTACCTCCCAATACATATAAAATCAACTCAAAATAGATCAAAGACCTAAATGTAAGAGCTAAAACTATAAAACTCGTAGAATAAAACATAGGGGTAAGACATTTTTCTGATCATGTATTAGGCAACAGCTTCTTAATTAGATATGACACTTAACCACAAGCAACCAAAGGCAAAACTAAATAGATGGACTTCATCAAATTAAAAATATCTGTGTTTCAAAGGGCATTACTTAGAAAGTGAAAAAATAACCCACAGAATTGGAAAAACATTTTCAAGTCATACAGCTAATGAGAGTCTAGTATGCAGAATTTATAAATAAGTCTTACAATTTCAGAATAAAAAAGACAACCCAATTTTTTAAAAAATGGGCAAGTGATTTTAGCATAGAAATCTCTCCAAAGAAGACATACAAATGCCAATAAGCATATGAATAGGTGTATATTTCTTTTATCACCATGGTAAGGCAAATCAAAACCACAGTGAGAAACCACCTCATGCTCATCAGGATAGTTACAGGAAAACAAACAAATAAACAAAAACAGAAAATAACAAGTGGTGGGCAGGGTGTGGAGCAACTGTCGCCTCCATGCAATGCTAATGGGATGGACAATGGTGTGGCTGTTTCAGAAAACAATTTGGTGGCTCCTCAGAAAGTCAAACAGAGTCACCCTTTGACCCAGCAATTCCTGGGTATAGACCCAAGGGAATTTAAAACATACATTCACACAAAATTTGTACACTGATAAACAGCGCAATATTACTCACAGTAGTCAAAAAAGTTGGAAACAAGTAAAATGTCCATCAACTGATGAATGGATAACAATATGTGACAGGTACACACACACACACCAAGGATTAACTTGAAAATATGCTACGTAAAAGAAGCCAGATATAAAAACCACATATTGCAAAATTTCTACTGACTGAAATGTCCAGAATAGGCAAATCTATACAGAAAGTACATTAGTGTTTGCTAGGGCCTGGCAGGGAGGGAAAGAACATGGTGACTGCTAATGGTTACAAGCTTTCTTCTAATTAGAAATATTCTCATATCAGAAGTTAATACTAGTTGTACAACCATGGAGCAACACACTTGAAAGTAGTAAATTTTATATGTAAATTATATCAAATTTTTAAAAATTATGTTGACCTTGAAAATTTGCCAAGAGAACCTTAAATAAATTGGTGGGGGTAGACTAAATACAGATTTGTATTAAAAGGCAAGGCAGCTGGCCACTTATCTCAAGCTTTGTCCACGCAGCATCAAAAAATTAATTGAAAAGCGAGAATTACAGTGACCTTGTAATACAGTTTGATATCAGGTATTGTGATCCCTCCTACTTCATTCTTCTTTATCAAAACTGCTGCAGCTATTCAGGGTCATTTATGGTTCTATATAAATTTTTGAAATGTTTGTTCTATATCTGTGAAATATGCCATTGGTACTTTAACAGGGATGCATTGAATCTATACATTGCTTTGGGTAGTATGGACATTTTGATGATGTTAATTCTTCCAATCCATGAGCATGGTACATGCTTCCATTTGTTTGTGTTTTCCTTAATTTCTTTCCTCAGTGTTGTGCAGTTTTCTGAGTACAGATCTTTTATATCCTTGGTTAGGTTTATTCCTAGGTGCTTTATTTTTCTTGTTGCTATATCAAATGAGATTATTTTCTTGATTCCTATTTCCAATATTTCATTGTTGGTGTACAAAAATGCCTTTGACTTCTGACTATTGACTTTGTATCCCTCTGTTTTACCAAATTCAGTTATTAGGTCGAGTATTTTTTTGGTGGAGTCTGTAAGATTTTCTATGTATACTATCATGTCATCTGCAAACAATGACAGTTTTACTTCCTCCTTTCCAATTTGGATGCCTTTTGTTTCTTTTTCTTGTCTGATTGCTGTGGCTAGGACTTCCAATACTATGTTGAATAGGAGTGGTGAAAGCGGACATCCTTGGCATAAGAACAGACACATACACCAATGGAACAGAACACAGAGCACACAAATAAATCCAAGTCTCTGTGGTCAACTAATATTTGACAAAGGGGGCAGAAGCATAAAATGAAGTAAAAATAGCCTCTTCAACAAATGGTGTTGGGAGATCTGGACAGCTACATGAAAAAAAAAAAATGAAACTCGATCACCAACTTACACCATACACAAAAATAAATTCAAGTTGGATAAAAAACTTAAATATAAGCCATGGCATCATAAAAGTCCTAGAGGAAAACATAGGCAGAAAATCTCAGACATTCCATGTAGCAGTATTTTCATCAATATGTCCCCTAGAGCAAGAGACACAAAGGAAAGAATAAACAAATGGGATCTCATAAAATAAAAAAAGTTTCTCTATGGCTAAAGAACACAGCATTAAAATTAAAGAGAGCCAACTATTTGGGAAAACATATTTGTCAATGATACCTCGGACAAAGGTTTGATCTCCAAAATATATAAAGAACTCACAGGACTCCACTCCAAGAAGACAAACAACCCGATAAAAAAAAAATGGGCAAAGGACTTGAACAGACACTTCTCCAAGGAGGACACACAGAGGATCCAGAGACACATGAAAAGATGTTCAGTATCACTAGCTATCAGAGAGATGCAAATTAAAACCACAATGAGATACCACTTCACACCAGTCAGAATGGCCATCATAACCAAATCAACAAACAAGTGTTGGAGAGGATGTGGAGAAAAGGGAATCCTAGTGCACTGTTGGTGGGAATGCAGATTGGTGCAGCCATTGTGGAAAACAGTATGGAATTTCCTCAGAAAACTAAAAATGGAACTGCATTTTGACCCAGCAATTCTACTGCTGGGATTATATCCTAAGAATCCTAAAACACCAATCCAAAAGAACCTTTCCACTCCAATGTTCATAGCAGCACAATTTACAATAGCCAAGTGCTGGAAGCAACCTAAGTGCCCGTCAGTAAATGAATGGATCAAAAAACTACGGTACATTTATCCAATCAGTTTATACACTTATACAATTTACCCAATTAGTTTATACATTTATACATTTATACAATGGAATACTACACAGCAGAAAGAAAGAAGGAGCTCCTACCCTTTGTGACAGCATGGATGGAACTAGAGAGCATTATGCTAAGTGAAATAAGCCAGGCAGTGAGGGACAAATACCATATGGTCTCACCTCTAAGTGGAACCTAATCAACCAAACAAACAGACAAGCAAAATATAACCAGAGACATTGAAATTAAGAACAAACTGTCAGTAACCAGAGGCAAGGTGGGAGGGAATAATGGGGGGGAAGGGTTTTCAGGAACAACGATAAAGGACACATGGACAAAACCAAAGTGAGGTAGAAGCAGGGGAGGGAGGTAGGGATGGCTGGGGTGGGGTGGGGGGAGTGGTGAGGGGTAGATGCAGACAAGTGTACTTGAACAACAATAAAGTAATTTTAAAAATACAAAAAAAGAAAAGAAAAGTGAGAATTCAGTCTCTCTTCCAGCTTCACTGAATTTCAGGACCCAGATACAAAATAGACTACAGGAGGCCTTCTGTCTAGCTACCTTGTCCCAAGAAAGAGCCTTGATTGAACAAAATTCCCTGGGCCTACAAGCCCTCCAGCCTAGCTCTCTGCATGTCCGTAGTGCTGCGTTCTTTCCTGCAGACCGCCTAGGTCCAAATCCTGAACACTTACTGAGTCTGTGATTTTAATGTACTTCTGTGTTTAGTTTCCTCATCAGTGCATTGAGGATAGCAAAGCACCTTCCAGGGGATTATTATGAGGAGTACGTGAATACACGTAAAATGCTTGTATATAATACACGAATGCACGTAAAAGTGTCCCATAAACTGTAAGCACTCAATACATGCTGTGGGGTGATGGACGGGGAACGTGTCTAGGTCATGACCAAACCACTCATCGTGTCTCAGCAAAGAGTCTTTGACGGGTCCCCCAGTAAACACAAAGGCACAGGAAAACGTAAAGGTAAAGGGAGAAGAGGAAAGACAGTGCGTGTCCATGTCAAACGCACTCAGCTAAAGAAGACTAGATAATGGGCATACACCTAAAGGCACCCCTGGTTAAAAAAAGTCTCTACATGCACAGAAGCCAAATCAGAAACTTACTGGGTAAACGAGCCCTTCAATTTCAATGCACAATGTCTACTGAGGCAAATATTGTAATCATTCCGTGAGCACTAATGTGCACTTACAATATGAAATTAACTGAAGAACACAAAAATTAATTGGACTCTTTTACAAGGATCTGGCAGTCTAGCTGAGTATTTCTTAAACATTTTTTATCTCATCCACAATAACAAATACATTTTACATTTTGTCCCAATATACACATACATACATAAGTAAATATTTCATAAAAATAACTTTACTACTTATAATGTGCTCTACTTGCTCTTCTTGTCTGTCCCATTTCCATTTTTGAAAACAGTCTTGCCACAATGCCCTACAACCACTCCGCTAAAATGGTTTCACTACCGAGTAAGGGTTAAGGGCTGACGAAAATGGTACTGAAAATTACCAACCTGCAC
Organism: Tonatia bakeri; assembly: GCA_004024845.1. Taxonomy (NCBI): domain Eukaryota; kingdom Metazoa; phylum Chordata; class Mammalia; order Chiroptera; family Phyllostomidae; genus Tonatia; species Tonatia bakeri. The sequence continues at coordinate 29,722 of PVIA01009934.1, read as the reverse complement.
ATGTGACTAACTAACCCAACACGAAGAGGAATGACCTACATACTCAATGGGGGTTAATACTGGGAATGCTGTAAAAGTTCGTTTTGACGATGGCATCCAGGGTCCCGTACAACCGTGGACATGAACCTAAACACAAACAACAGGAGTTAAGAATCTGTCACAGTTGGCCTCCCTTTTGTTGCCATTTTCTCACTCTCTGCAGAAGGCCAGCTGCTAAAATGCTGGATACACCAACGAATGGCAAAGCTTGGACACAAGCTTGACAGTTACGTGATTTAATTAGGTGCTGTCGTTCCTATTGTCCTTGTTTGCTCTCTTTCTCCAAACTTCAGCAGATTTTTGGTGTCCTCGGCTCATTCTAATGGTTAAGGTGCAAAACGAACACGACAAATAGCTTTTATCACGCGCGCTCTCTGCACTCAGTTAGCAACGACCCGGGTCAGTGTGCTAAGGATGCAAGCTTGTCGCAGGGAAGGAAGGTTGTGGCTGACTCAGAGACGTCTGCCGCGGGCACCTGCAAGAGCCAACGTGCAGCATGCATGGGGTCTATTTGCTGAGTGGGACTGTAAACTACACAAGTTCAAGAATCATTTTCAAAAAAACTCTTGGATAACTGCAACAAAATATGGATGTAATGTAAACATCTTTTAACTACACCATTAACAATGTATCAGATTTCACTGCAACTGCTGTGGAAGTTATTGAAATAATATGCAAATATTTTACATTCATAAAAAGTGAAGAAGATAAAATCATTTTTGGATTTTATCACAGTGTAATAAAGACCAATTTTGTCATGTTTTTGCCCCAGATATCTGAGACTGGTGTCTGCTCCTGAGAGAACACTGATAATGCTCCAATGCTATGAGCCTGTATTTTATCAGCTAAAAATGTCCCCATTATTAAGACATCTTTCAAAGATTATGACTCTCAACTTTGGGGGTAATTTTTACACATTAACACCATTTTCCCATGATGTTATTCCCAGAATAGTGACCCAGAACATAGCATCAGAAATGATATTTTAAGATTTGCATATTTACATTATCATTTAAAAGGACAGAAAGCATTTGTTTGTTCTAGACAAAAGAAAACTGCGTAAGAAAATATAAGTCTGTTGTTCTAGGCAGAATAAAAACTGCAGATTAAAATTTCCAACGTGGGCAAGTAAGTAACAGTTAAATACGAAACCCCAAGGGAGTAGGAAGGAAGCAGCAGGACCACTACGAGCCAGAGGATGGCAGCCCAGGGGCAGGAACCAGAGTGCAGGTCCTGGAAGAACGAGGCAAGGGGTGGCCATGCACTCCCGGATGTGGGTTTTTTCTCGCCAGTGTATTATTCCTCTCATTAACAAAGCCTGGCACACAGAAAGAACTCACTGAATATTTGTGAAAGGAAGGACAGGAAGAATGAAAAGTGAAGGGTAGGGGGAGGCAACAGAGTTCACACAGCAGAGCTGGGGCTCCGTTCTGACTACTGTGTGGTGGTTTAAAGAAGAGTAGGGGAAGCCGACTGGTGATGAATAAGTTCTGCACTGCGGACGAAGACGGCTGGGGAACCAGCCTGCAGATGCTCCGGGATGAGGGCACTGAGGTCCTGGCAAAGCAGCATCTCTGCAAAAGAGCAACAGCTCCTGACATATCTGGAAGCAAGTGTTTGTCTCTCCCAGATCCCTGTGCACTGACTCTATGTAGTATAGAGACAACTGTATACCCAGGAAGAATAAGGATCCTCTGAGTCCTTCAACCTTGGTGTGCAAGATGAAGTTTGATTTATTATATGGTTTCTGGCCCACAGCCTGATATTAATAACACTTAGTAAGAGGAAGGGAGGAAGGGCAGAATATCTACTGGGCAGTCGATGGTAGCCGTCCAGGCACGCTGGGTGAAATGTGCCAGCAAAGCAAGGTAACTCCAAATGTTATCTAGCATAGAAGCTTTCAGAACTAGGGAGAAGTCCCTGTTTATACCTGAAGCCTACCAATCTCCTGAAAATGTCTGAAAAAATGTGTGTATGTATATTTTTCTGAGATGAGATTCCAGTGCTTTCAGCAGAGTGCCAAAAAGGCCCACAATCTACCATACCTCCCAAAATATTAAGAACCACAATGCAGTGATTCACACACTGTAGATCACCTGTGGGGCACAATATTTTAAATTTAAATAGAAGAAAAAATATGAGAATATAACACTGTATCCTTCCATTACATTACCTTCAGCGGGTGTGTGTGTGTGTGTGTGTGTGTGTGTGTCATGTAAACTTTTTCACACTGAGGTCTGGGTCAAAATGTTTGGAAACCACTGCTCCAAGGCATCAGAAATGACTACAGGCAACTTTGTCACATATTAAATCATCATCCAGTAAAGACAATTAGGTGATCCACAGTTCCAGTGGGCCTTCTACTGTTTGAGTGACATATGATCCACCGAAATGAAGCTGCTATTATTAGAGACCTGCAGTCTGCAATGCTCAGAAATGACAGTATATCTCTGTGAGGTCTTACGGATCTTAAGACATGAAGGACAATGAAGAGGTTGCCTCTGAAGTGCACCCTGGGTGTCTCAGAAAATGCAAACTACTGGATAAAATGTTTAGGAATGAGGAAAGCAAATACTTCCCTGGGACGACAGAATGCTCCAAGCATCTCAGAAAGACACCAGGAAAGGGGAGGGTATGGAAACTCATTCCTAAACCTCGTACAGCAAGGAGTTTTAGAAAAATCATTATTTCTTTTGCACAAGAGTCAGAAGACTATGGTGAATCTCCATGACCACTGGAGTGCAGTTGTGACTTTAGTCCCAATTACCAGCATATGCTACTGTCCTCTATTTCCTTCCAGGCCTCAATAAATGGTCCAGGGACTGAACTGTTGGTCTCATTGTCTCAAATGTGACTAAAGTACTTTACAGATTTGAGTTGTCCCAATCAATGCAAAAATTTCAAAAAGCATCACCAGATCCTGCACAACCAGACCACTACCTCTCCCTCCCCTACAAATGCCTAGAAGTTATCCCCTCAGCCAGGTTCTGGCTTGGGGTCCAAGTATACCTGTGATCAACAGTGAAGCACCATTGTGAGATTCCCCATCCCTCTTTCCCTCTTTACTCCAAGGATGCTGGAGGCCAGGCTTATCTCTCTCAGGCAGGAGAGCAGAGCTTCCTTTCTGGAGAAACTGCCACACACATGCGTGCGCGCACACACGCACACGAGTACACAGACACAGCCCTGGTAAGGCTGCTCAGTGGGTGGGAATGTTGTCCCACAGGTCGCAGGTTTGATCCCTGGTCAGGGAACATGCCTAGTTTGCAGGTTCGATCTCCAGTCGTAGCGCAAACAGGAGGCAACCAATCGATGTTTCCATCTCACATCGATGTTTTTCTCTCTCTCCCCCCACCCACAGCACAGATGCTGACACACAGGGATTCCTCCCCAGCACCCTACAGCCCCCAGGAAAGGAGCTTACTTAGACCCTCGCCAGGTCACAAGCACTAGTTGGCACAAAGCTTGGGATGCAATTTTAATACCTCCTTCTTAAACAGGGAAAAATAACAAGGCTAGCTGGACATTTTATGTAAGACTCCAAAGCAAAAGAGACCAAACCAATAGGGGGAAAGGAACTCAGAGAGAACAGAGAGAAGGCCAGGAGCAGAACTGAACCACACACATAAAAACACCCTCCACGAGCTCAAAGATATCACATCCGTGAAAAAAAGAAGCTACAAAGAAAGAACATTCAGAAGCCAGAGGGAGTCCTTAATATCTAAAAATAAAAATTAAATTAAATTAAGGAAATAGAATATAAATTTGGGGAATGTCTTGTAAAACAGACCCAAATGACAAAAAGATGGAAAATGGGAATGAACAGAAAAAAAAAATAAAGAATGAGTCCAGGAGGTCCAACACTTGAATGATAAGAGTTCAAGCAAAAAAGAATACAGAAAATTAAGAGAAGATACCAAAGAAATAATACAAATAAAGCTTCCCTGGAGTAAGTGAAGTTTCAAACTGAAAGAGCCCACAGGTGTCACAGCAAGTTAATGACAAATGATCCACATCAATAATCATGAAAGTTCAGAACACCAAGAACGAAGAGAAACAAGGCGGGGAGACTTCACCAGGGGGACCTGACTGATGCCGCCCGCACCCACGGACCCTCACTAACAGCCCTGGTGAAGTGAGACAAGCTGACACTATGTCTCACCATGTGATGTGGCGCCCACGACGCGATACTACCGGGACCACACAGCACGCTGCGGAAGTGTTGTTGTTTAGCCACTGAGCTAGGCTTCAGTCAAGGATAAATCTAAATACCGGCGATGTTTTCCTTCACTGTTATATTTTCCAGTACTACAATTTCACTTATTCTTTGTATCTTCTATTGCTAGGCTGAGATGTTCTATTAAGAAACATATTAAGGGTGAGTCTTGTCATTCCAGTAGTCACACCTGTAAGTTTGCAGGCTGCTTTGTTGCCACTAACTAAAGAAAAAGGCCAATAGCAGGAAATGTTCTGGAAAGACAAAGAGCTCAGGAACAAAGGTAATTTCCCATAAAGTTTGCAGAATGACTCAAACTTAGCATCTGTGTCCTGCACTAGTGCCTGGTGTTTCACAACTGAGTGAGTGGATGGATGGATGGATGGATGGATGGATGGATGGGTGGGTGGACGAACACACGCACGTCTCTACAGAATGTCTACACCTTTTAAAAGGTGCCGATTAGGGGAATATTCTGGAGCTATGATCTCCTGACAGAAGAGCCCCTAAAAGTCAGGAGTCAGGGACTGTTTCAGGTGATAATTATGGGACAACGAACCACTGCTGTCCAGCCAGTTAACCACTCTGAGAACAGGAAGGTACGTAACGGCCAAGAGGAATGTTTGTAAATACCCTGATGAAACGAACTGGGATGCACGAGGTGAAGAGCTGTCCAGAATATGCTCTCCCTTTGAGGTCGGACATATCCAAGAATGTCACATGTACCCAGAAGGTTTTTCCTACTGAGTGCTTTGATGAGTTTACAGAAAAGGCATTCTTTTTTTAATTTTTATTTTTAATTTTTATTTGTTGTTCATTCTTATGTTGGTAGCAAGGCAAGACCTCCAGGGGCTTGCTGGCCGTCTTTGGACAGAGGTGATGGATCTCTCCTGTCCCGGTCTTACGAGGCCATGGGTAGTCATTTGGGAGACAGAGGGTCAGTGAATAAGGCGAAGAAGTAAGACAGCTGGCAACATGGAAACTGGAACCTGCCCTGGAGACTCACCAAACCAAACTCTCAGCAGAAACGTGTTACGTCCTGCCAGCAGGGAATGCCTTTCCACCTGTACCCTAAACCAATGGGGCACCCACAAAACAGCAACACCAACAGGGATAAACTACCCTAGTTCTGGACTGCGACAGGACAGGGAGACATTTGGGGAATCTACCCACAATGGGCCTTTATGTTAAACCACGGCCCCTGGAAACTCACGCAATCATTACTTGGCATTAGCATGGCCATGCGATTTATTTGGCATTTAACTAACAGGAATACATGTAAGGAACTCAGGGAGGTTACTGCAGCCCCTTAATAACTATCTCATAACTAATGTCACACACAAACACAGGCTAGTATAAATTTTTAGCTCCTATAGGTTAATAAAGAATATTTGATGTATCACCCTTCAGTGAGCCACAAATTAAAGAAAAGATTATATGATTAATTTAGGTTCCAAACAACATTTTATGGTGGAAAAGAGACAAAGTAATTAAGGGCCCCTAAAGAATTCAGTTTAGTTTTATATCTTTAAGATATGAATTGGATTAAATTATATCAATTACTTGATAAATGTGTACATTTTTCAATGAGAATATTATTTAAAAACTGACCTAATTTACTAATGAAAGAACAAAGGGCTTTTCATCTCTCCTTTTCTATGGAGTTTTTTTTTTTAATAGTTCTCAGTTTGGGGACTCAGTAGTATAATACGGCTTTACATTTCCTGCTTTATCTGCTGAAGCAAGATAACTCAGCAGCTATTGTCCAGGTAGATTTTCATTTCACCCAGACCATAGTTTTATACAAAGTAAATTTTCTAAATTCAGAGAATTTAACAACTGTTCCTAATGAGAAACCCTTTAAGTGACGCCGAGAAAGAACCCATGAAAGTGAGTCCGCTCCAGCACAGCCGGAGCTGCACCTCACCGCGGGGCCCCTGCGCCGAGGCCGGCGCCCAAAGTGTGTTCCGCGCACACCTTTCTACCGCTGCGCATTCTGAAATAAAAGCACATATATAAAATGATACAGTCCTAAGTCAGTTGCTATTTCACTTTTCGTTTGTTTCAAATGTTTCACAACTTAAGTCTGTGATATTACAAGCCCCTCCAGAAAACTTAAATAGTATTAAAATACTGCTTTCAATTTAAAAGGCAAAATATCTGGAAAATTAAGGTCACAATGCTAGAGAACCTAATGGAGTATGGATTTCTGCTTGAAGTACTACAACCAGAAACCTCAGCAATCTGAAATCTGTCTCTCCTGGATATAATAAGTTTTAGAGCTCTGAGTGAATTTTCCAAGTGTTTTGCATCCCTCATAGCCTCAGAAAAGGGTGTAGCAGAGAAGCAAAGACAATGGTCTCTACAATGATGAATTTTTATGCAGTACCGACAAGTTACAGAAGCTTTAAAACAAAAGATGAATATGATCATTCTTAAAGGAGGAAAAATAACAAGCATTACAAGACTTCTTTGTAACAATTTGTTCCTAGATACAAAGTACTTTTCAAAAAAGATCGTGAAATAGTAGATTCTTTGATCCAAGATGTCATAAATGCTACAGAATCATGGCTAAATCAACTGTTAATTTTTTTTTAATGTAAGGTTTTCCTTTCAGCATCTCTATAGGTAATCTGTCTACTTCCACATTCCATAATAAAACCCAAGTCACTTTTTCAGAAAGGGCACTACCCAGGAATACTGAAAGACAAATCACATGAAGCATGTCCCAACATTCGAAATAGGGGGACAATGCAAAGTACACTTCAAAAAATTTGCTTTGTAAATGTTCATCTGAAAGACAGTTCTCTACCAGAGGTTACTTTCCCTCCCAGGGGACACTCGGCAATGTCTGGGGACTGTCAATCGGGAGAGTGCTACTAGTATCCACAGGGTAGAAACCACGGACGATGATGCTGCCCACCTACAGTGCACAGGACAGCCCTCCACACAGCACTCGCCAGCCCGAAGCGTCGACAGTGCCGTGGCTGAGACACCTGATCTGAACCCACCAAACATGCCTGAACGAAGAACAAGTACTTGCAGAATGAATGGATAAATCTTAATAAACAAAGATTTAGTTTCCACTTTTTATAACTTCTTACTTCCATCAATGTGATGCTGCCTAATACAGATTCAATTTCTATTCTCAAGATCTTTCCTCATTCATCCATCCGCTTCCCAGCGTCGAATACAACCAGGTGAGAACCCCGTGTTCACCAGGGCCTTGCCCTGTGCCGTGGTGCCACAGGAGCCAAAAGAGGAACTCAAATCAGCGGATGGAAACAGTTTCAAATGCCTGCAGGTTAGAGCTCAAAAAATATTTTTTAAAGAAACAAAGCATTGTATTTTATCTATTTAATTTTTTAATCATCACCCAAGGACATTTTTTCATTGTTTTTAGAGAGAGCAAGGAGGGAGGAAATGAGGTGGGAGAAGGATGGGGAGAGAGAGAAAAAAAAGCGAGAGAGAGAGAGAGAGAGAGAGAGAGAGAGAGAGAGAGAGAGATCGACTTGGCTGCCTTCTCCCGTGTGCCCCAGCCGGGGACCAAACCTGCAACCTGGGTATGTGACCTGACCGGAATCAGACCCACAGCCCTTCAGTCCACGGGACAGTGATCCAACTAACTGAGCCGCATGGGCCAGGTCTCAAAAAATATATTTTTTAATCATGGGAACTAAAATACTATTACTTTATTTGGTCACATTTGATAATAGAGCAAGGTATTTCAAACTTATGTCAAGATTAAATAGCTAAAACAAATAGTCTTTAGAAAATACTCATCATGTGAACAATGTAAATAGAAAAGGTTAAAAAAAACAGCAATTCAAAATTTCCAGTTCAAAATAACCTTGAAGAAATTTAACCCTCTGTGTCCCCAGTTTAATCGAATATGAAAACTGCCTCCTGTGAGTAGGGAAAGTCTGTGTGGGGTTCTTCCAAACTTATCTGCAGCCACGCGCACACGGCAAACCCCGAACAATCAGAATAAGCACGAGACTTAGACACGCTTCCAGATCTCCTTCTCCCTGCCTGGCACACACGACCACAGAGGGTGTCGATTTGTTCTTTCTGTTCTTTTTTACAGCTAAATGAGCATGCAAATCTTCAAAAGAGAGGCAAAAATGAAAATGACAGAACCATTTATGAATCTAAAATAATCTCTGTGAATCAGTGTCACGGAAATGCACGAAAATTACATATAAACATCCCAAGCAAGTACTATTCCCTTTATAAGAAAATCTGAATTTAGGATTGCTAACGTTAAGAGGATTTTTGCATATATCAGTCTCTTGATGTATTTATTAGACATCATTAACTACTTTTTAAGGGCAATCTAGCAGCCACAATTAACTTACAAATTCCTTTCAAAATTTTTTATTCAGCGTCAGTCATATGCAAGGGACTGTGTTAAGCACAGTGCAAGAAGCAGGCTTATCCATTACAGGGTTTGGACTCAAAATGCACACAATTCCAGTTGGAGCGACAAGACATGCCTAGAAATAACTTCAAAACAAAATACAGTAAAAAGGGAGACGTGCCTAAAGGGTGGTAAAATAAAATGTCATGAAAAGTCAGCAGCAACAGCAGTGACTTCCAGCTGGGGTGGCCGGGGAAGACACGGAGATTAGATGGTAACGTCTGGGATGGGCCCCGAGCACACGAAGGGTGTAGACGACCTGCGAAGGAGGTAGGCAGGCTGTAAGGAAAGGGAAACAATGCACGTGGAGATGGACACCAGGAGAAAGCATCCACGCCCATTCAGAAATTCCGCTGACTAACAGAAAGGGCTGCAGGAAGAGGAGTGATTAAAGACGGAGTAGGATATCGAGATGAGGACTGGTTTCGGAGACCATCAGGCTGAGAAGTCTGGACTTGACTGGGTGACTGGGGAGCGGGTGCAGATTTCTGAGCAGGAAAAAGCATTATCAGAGTTGCACTTTAGGAAGATCAATCTAGCAGTAATTGAAGTAACTGAACATCAATCAAATGCAGATGATATAGCACAGTGAGTGTAATGGAAGCCTGCAGGAATTCAGGAATTCATTTATAAAAATGTAATTTATACACATCTTTTCAGTAACACAGCTCTATAAACTGCCTTGCTCATATACTAGTACCTAATTATATAAGCATTTCCAAAGGTCATAAGCACTATAAAATGATATCACAAAACCTCTTGCCTCTGCCTGGAAATCCGTCCGCCCCCTTTCCCTTCCGGTAAACTCCTTGTCCTGTAGGTTTCAGTTTAAATGTCACTTCCTCAGAAAGGCCTTTTTACATCACTTATCCAAATTAGGTCTCCCTGTCTTTTCTCTTTCAAAGGAACTTGTACTTTTTCTTCATAGCACTTATCACAATTTGTGATTATATTATTCTGGTCAGTAAATGAGTAAAGACTATCTCCACCACTAGATTCCAAGAGGAAGGACAACACTATTCCTGCTCATCATATTCCAACAGCACGACACACAGTAGGCACTTAACCAACACTTGTTCTATGAAGAACGAATGAATGGAGAAGAGAAGAACAGGGTTTAAGGTCACTGCTGTAACACCCCTTGTGTTGCGTGTACTATTGACAAACATACTTTCTTTCAGAGAGAAAATTAAGAGAAATCTTAAATTTCAATGTTGGGCCAAATTCCCATCTTCTAAAACCAGAATACAAGTCCATACTCCCAAAACAAAAATCTTAAACCAAATATTCAAGCCAAAATATATCTTGTTACTGCTCCTATTTTTACAGGAATAATCCACAACGTAAAAACTAAGTGAACTGGAATAAGGAACGGGGTTAGCATCATAAGTCAGATTTCAAGAAGACAACCATACACTTTCCTGACTCCTCACATACCATGTTAGAACCTCAAAAAGAACATCAATATTCAACATGAAAGAATTTATAGTAGCCTCAACCGTCACTGGAGCAGACAAAACCCTCAAAGAAAGGAGGTTAAGCTTCTTCACAAATAATTCATTTCCAAATAATAAATATGTGGCTGTCAACCACATGCTACTTGTAGCTACTTGGCGCCACAAACTTGGTGTGTTTTCCTCACATTATAATAAACATAAAGAAGATTAGCGATGCAATCCACCTCAAGTCCCAGAGGTCTAGAGATCCAACAGAGTTCAACATGTAGCATTTGGGACCTCATGATAACATGCAGCACTTTGCAAAATTTTAACTTAGAAAGATCACCCAATTCGCTCATATACCTGTAAACTTGGAAGGCCTAACCAACTGTCATCGGAAACGAGAGGAGTTGGCTTAACCCTGGAAATGCTGAGATAACTTGGTACAATGGAGCACCAGCAACAAAAGGAAAAATACAATTTTAATCATTCATTTGCAGGAGGCTGGGCAACTAAACTTTACACATCTGATGCACTATATAAACTTAAAATGAAAAGACAAAAAGATCAGCAGAGAAGGAAACACCTGCATTCCTAAAACCACTGTACTGTGTGAAAGTCACACAGCAGAAGCAGGGTTTGAGGGCGTGTGCAGGGAGGGAGACAGCACCCAGCTCCCGGGGGACGCGCAGCAGAGCTGACTGAGTGAGCCTTCAGAAGCAAACTTTCGGTGCCACCGGGACACTGCAGGTCACTTGCCACCGCTCACATGTTGTCAGCTGAACAGAATCACAAGATTCTGAAGAATCGCAGACTCTCTAAGAGAAAAGTCAAAATTTCTAAATAGATTTGTAAAATCATACGGCCAAACTCCACAAAATGCTGAAGTCTGCTTGGCTCCATGAAAGTACAACCTTCTCCATGTAATCATTCCTTTAGGGCACTAAGTACACAGTGACAAAATCTCAACGCCGATGGCAAGTGCAGCCTCCAGCAGATCTAGTTCTTCTCAGGAACACTGGGTCTTCTCCTCCTGCCGTCTTCAGCAGAACCCCTTCCCACATTCTCCCCATGCCTGCAGCCGCCTTCATCATCGTGACCAAAGCACACAGCCAGCAAACTCAGGCAGCCTCATGCAAACCTTAGCCACGGCACTCTTCCTGCCCTCGGTGCTTGTTTCTATTGGTATCACAACAATGGTTAAGTAGTGCAGACAGTATGTGTGGACAGATCTGACTTCGGTTGGAAAAAGCCAGCCTCGAAGAGCAGTGTCCGCACCTCTGTCTGCAGCACATACCACACAGGGTCTTTCCAAGTCCTGCGAGCATCGAGCGCGCTAGGTTCTGTGCTGCATGCGAAGTCGGGCTTTACTCAATTTTTGTTGAATAAACATGAGTTAAACTTCGTTAATTAGTTTTTCTATTTACCCAAAATAATTTTATTCCCAAAATATTAAATTCCATTTTCATAAGCAACATAGTCGCCAGCACCACCAATCAAAGATTATTTGTGTTTGTTTTTAATTACTATAAAATTAAAAGATGATTGCTTAATAAAAATGGGAAGAGTCCAGGGGCTATAAAATGAAAATGAAAGTGCGCAGCACCTCCATTCTCCACCTCAGAGACAACTGCTTTCATTGGTTCTTGCGTATTGTGTAACAGTCTAGAAATTTTCTGTGCATTTATATAAGAATAATATGTATTAGTTGTATAAATAAGATCGTATTACAACTATTCACACATAACTTGCTTTATTCACCCTAAATATTATAGACTAGACATTATTTATACATCTTTTGTTTTAATGACTATATAGTGTTCCAAGGTAAATAAGCACCTTCAATTATTTAACAAATTAATGTTGATAGTCAGGTATATCGTTTCCAAATTGTTTCTATTGTAAGTAATGATATGAACAATGTCGTTTCACATATGTCTTTGTATCCTAAGATAAATATATTTGTGGACTATATTCTCAGAGGCAGCACTGCAGAGATAACAAGTATCAGCATTTATAATTTTGATAAATGCTAAACTGCTCTCCAAAAAGGATATGAGAATGCCTATTTCACCACACCCTTTCTATCATTAGATATTTTCAAACTCATCTTTGTCAATTTGATGAATGAAAAATGACATATTTTAATTTCCAGCTCTTTAATTATAAGTGAGGCTAAAAATGTTTTCAAATTTTTATTATTTTTATTTTTCTATTAAATACTTGTTCCTATCGATTACCCGTTTTTAGACTGGGTTGCTTATATTTCCTTGCTGATTTATCTGTGATCTCTGAACATTAACAACACCAACCCTTCTTCTGTGAAGTATATTGTAATTATTCTTTCCCACTTGAGTATCTGTTCATTGATACTTTTCATGGTGATGTTGCCATGCAAAAGCTTTTACTTTTTATGAAGTCAAATTATTAATCTTTTCCTTTATGGCCTCTGGGTTTAAAGTTATGCTTAGGCAGACCTTCTCTGTCCTGCGTTTATAAAACTATCTGCCCACATTTTCTCCTTCAAGTAAAACAGGTCATTTTTATTGAATGCATACTTGAGGCCAGGCACTGTTCTGAGCAGCCCCCAAACATTATTGCATTTCATCCTCACCACCACCGCAGCAGGTGGCTAGCGTCACCACCTCAGGGACACAGGCGAAGACCCTGAGACTACAGATGAGGTTTCAATTGACCTGAGGTCACACTGCTAGCTGGTGTGTGGCGCTGTCAAGATTTCAACTCAGACCAACAGAGTCATCGCCTGTGGGCTGCATCTGACTCTCTCCGTTGTGAAAAATGAGCAGTTCGCACACTTACACACAACTTTACCTCTTCTACCTTCCCCACCTTACGGTCGTTACATAATCCCTTTTCTCATCATTAATTGTATCGCCTTCACATGCTTGTTTTCATAACACGCAGTTATTTAGGTTCGACTCAGTTCTGTATTTAGATGAACGCCATGCGCTCTGCCAGCCCTCCCATGTTCTGCTTCTCCACGGCCAAGTTCTTTTTCCTGATTTATCGCTTAGGTGACTAATTTTATGCACAGGGTAATTTTTCAGGAACTAGGCCCCTGGATGTTGGGGAATCCTGTCTGATACCTTCGTAAACACCCACGGATGCCCCTGCAAAGCTCCAGAGACTCCCGCTCCGCTGCCTTCGGCTGTTTCCATGACGCCTGAGGCCGGGCTGGTTTTCTCCCTTTTGGATGACTTGCTTTTTCTTTTTCTGTCTGAAGGCCTATTAAGATTCTTTTCTTAATCTTAAAGCACACTATCTTTAATGTGCTTACTTGGTGCTGATTACCCTATTTCATTTTTACTTAGAACTGTGCACCTTTTTGATTTACAGATTATGAATTTCCCTAATTTCTGAATGACTTTTTTCTTTACTACTATCTAAAATTTTTCTATCCATTTGTTCTGCTCCCCTTACCAGGCACACCAATACTGCTTGTGTTGTATCTTCTCTGCTTGTCTTCATTACCTGTGCTGTATTAGATAGAACTCTTACTTGCAAGCCCATAGCGGCAGTCTCACTTGAACCAGCTTAGATAAAAGGAATGTACTGGAAGGACACTGGAGCACCTCACACACTCCGGGAAATGCATGAAGAACAGCTGGGCAATTCTGCTTCTGGGTTTTTACCCAAAGAAATACAAAGCACTATTTTGAAAAGATATGTGCACCCATCTGTTCACTGCAGCATTATTTACAACAGCCAAGCTATGGAAGCAACCTAAGTGCCCACTGGTAGACAAGTGGATAAAGAAGATGTGGTTCATGCATAAAGTGAAATATTAATCAGCCGTAACAAGAAGGAAATCTTGCCATTTACAACAACATAGACAGACCTAGAAGGTATTATGATAAGTAAAATAAGTCACACAGAAAAACAAATACCATATGATTTCATTTATTTTCACTAAAAAAACCAGACAAAATTAAAAAAAGCTTGTAGATACAGAAAGCAAACTGATGGTCGCCAGAGGGGAGGGCAGGTTGGGGAGTTAGGGAAAACAGGTTAAAGGGCAAAAACTAGGGCACATTTCCACAGCGGAATTCCGTGCCGCAGAGAGAAAGGAGGAGCTCCTACCCTTCGCGACAGCATGGATGCAACTGGAAAGCATTATGCTAAGCGAAATAAGCCAGGCAGTGAGAGACAAATACCATATGATCTCACCTTTAACAGGAACCTAAACAACAAAACAAAGAAACAAGCAAAATATAGTCAAAGACACTGAAATAGAGGACAGGCTGACAGTGACCAGAGGGGAGAGGAGAGGGAATTTCAGGGGAGAATGGGAAGGGTTTACAGGAACAAAGTTAAAGGACACATGGACAAAAACTAGGGGGGGTGGAAATGGGAGGGAGGTAGGGAGGGATGGGTGGGTGGGCTGGAATGGGAGTAAAGGACAGAAAAATGTACTTGAACAATGATTAAAATAGAATTTTTTTAAAAAAGGTGAAAGGGATTAAAAAAGTATGAATTTCCAGCTATAATAACAGTCACGGGAATGTAAAGTACAGCATAGGAATAGAATCAATAATACTGTAATAATTATGAATGGTGTTATATAGGGACTAGACTTTATCAGGGTGATCGCATCGTAAGGTACATAAATGTCTAATCACTATGTTGTACACTTGAAACTAATATTTATAATACTGTGTGTCAAATAAGGGGGTGCAGCTGGGCCTCAGGAGTGACTAGAACCACAGACTGCAACACCACTACCATCTGGCCTGTTTACATCAACCAGGCTGTTCCTCTGTCTTTTATTTCTGCTACTAAGAGTGGAATTAGCTCTTACCATCACGGACGGACCAACTCCCGGCCTGAGGCAGGGAACAGGGCTGCCCGCAGCTCAACTCCCACACGTCACGATTCTCACCTAAGGATCTTCCCCATTACAATTGTTAAAAACCCTATGTTCCCTTCGGATTACTCGAGTAAATACAGATGTATTTTTCTGGAATTTGTCCCTCGAAATAAGTCTTAATCTTCAATGTACTTCATCTGCATGCTTAGAGGAAGCAGTGGAGCCAACTCCAGCTTTGCTTATTTGTGGTTTACTCACTTCTGTTCACTGGATTCTGGTCGACCTGTGCAAAGCTCAGTCATTCTTTCCTCTCTCTCCCCCTCACTTCACTACAGGCCAGAAGTTGGGCATGAAAGACGCTTCTCACTTAGTCTCACCTCTCTGTCTGTGCCGAGGTGCAGAGCGGGCTTCCTGGAGAGTTTTCCAAGTTTTTCGAGTGGCCTGCCCCAACTCCTACACCTCACAGAAGGGACGTAGGAAGCTCCACTTGCTGGCGGTGAAATTCACAGTCTGCTTACAATGCAGAGAAGCATGTGTCGGCTGTTAGCGTCCTTCCTAGACTTGATCTGCAGTTCATTGTCCTTCTCCGATACCAGTCCACAGCCTGGAATCGAGCTGCTCCTAGTTTTGTGGAATGTTGTCTGTGTATTTCATTCTATTTGTTAAGTTTTAATTAGTTCCATGACAAGGAATATAATTAACATACCTTTACTTTTCTAAATATCTTCTGGATTTTTAGAATAGTTGCTATTAAATTTCTACTTTGGAAAATTTGCAATTCCACCCACTCATCAAATATGCACAGATGTGCACTATGTACAAAGCACTCTGAGATACACTGAAGACACACCAATGAAGAGGGCAGAAATGGTTCCCATTCTCTCGGAGCTTATATTATAGTAGGCCAGGCAGACATTTAAACAAGGATACTAGATCAATAAGTGAATAAAAGGGTGGCTGTTAAAGCAGAGATTAAATAGAGTGCACAAGAGGTATGGGTTAACTTATTAAAGCTAGAAAACCTCTGAAGCGTTTCTCCACCTGGGAAGAGTCAGAAGTCTCCTTGAAGCGTTGTTTTGTTTTGCTTTGTTTTTCTGTGAAGAGTCACTTAAGTTGCTTCCCTTAATGTCAGACTGCAAGATAAGTACCCTGCATCTAGGTATAATAGGACCTTTCTTGGGTGTAAAACCTTAAAATAACTACCTTTTCTCTTGGAATGCAAAGCCCACAGGCCTTCTGGGAGTACTCCCCGGGACTTGAAGTGAAGGAAGCCTGTCGGGGTAAGCCTGAGACGGCCCTGACCGAAGCCCTCCAGCACGAGGGGCTGCACATGCCGCTGAAGCAGCACCTGCTCGGCAGCAGCTGTCTGAGTTGGTAACTCAACCCAGGCGTCTACGAAGGAAGGGTGACTCTGGCCCAGCCCACAACCACTATGCTCGTAATACAAGAGTAGCTTTGAGGAACAATGACTAAGAATAGGAAAGTAACCTAATGAAACATTCTGCAGCTTGGGCAGGTCATCACAATGCAACAGATAATCTGCCCCTTTGGGCTACTCAGGATCAGTCTTCTTCATCAACAGTCTTCATCAGCAACAGCTACATTGCACTTAACCACATTTCCAGTTCACTCCCCACTTGCCACATGGAACTAACACGTCTTTGGAATCTCCAGGTTCTCAGACAACCCATAAAGGGAAGTGAGAGTCCTCAAAAGGGAGATCCTGAACTTTCTGGCAAGAAGAACATGTAGAAAATAATTCAGTTGACTTCGTAATTAAAAGAACTATGAATACATTGGGATTTCTGAGTGACACTTGAGCCGAGATCTGAAGGACAGCAAGCAGTTTAGCTAGGAAAAGCAAAGAATGCATTCCAAAACGAGAAGCCAGGAGGGAACGGAGCAGACCTGAGGAAATCAAGGAGGGCCAGTGTGGCTGCACAGTGAAGGAAGGCTACGCTACTGTCAGTCACAGAGGGCGAGGCAGACAATCTCCTCTCGGGCCCTGTAAACAGGGTAAAGCTTCAAGCTGCAACCTAAGAGCACTGCAAAGGAATAAATAAGTTTTAAGAGTGACATGATCAGACTAGTATTTGTAAAGTGTGACTTTAGTTGTAGGATGCAAGGAAGTCCAGAGTGGAAATGAGCAGGAAAGCCAGCTGAGAAGTGGCCTGAAGAAGAGTGGACGGGTGCAGGTGCAAGTGGGTTCCTAAATCTGGTTGTACGGAAATCCCCACCAACTGTCTTCCTTCTCTGAAATACCAGGAGGAGAGAGAGTTGACCTTGGGCATTCATGGATTACAAACAAGGAAATTCAATCCCAAAAGCCTCTTGGAAGAGAGCGGGCACTTTGGCCTTATAGAATTCTTCTTCAAAGCTTCAAAGGGAATTCTGGTGCTTGTGGATCCAGCGCTACATTCCACTGCTGGGCTAAGAATTCTATATTATTTTGTCAAAGTAAATCAAAGTTTTACCCCAGAGATTAAACGCTATATAAAGAGAAGTTTCCATTTGCTTGCCCTAAGTATCACCTTCAAGCAACTTCAGACGAAAAAAGTGAGAGGACTTGGGAAATACTTTCTGCAGTCGGCCTCGGGCCTTGGCCGGCCCACAGGAAAGAGGGCCTTGTTAAAAGCATTCTTAGCTGATGGCCCTTTCACCATTAACCAGTCACTTAGGTCAAAAAACAAAAGATAAATGCCATTCCCCAGGTCTGGTGCCACCATCAACATGGAGGAAATGATGAAAGCCCTAGATTACAGGGGAAACTCAGCAACGGTGCCTTTGGGAGAAGAAAGCTGACATTCTGTCCTCATCCCTTCAAAAACATATCCCAAGCAGAAAGAGATCTGGGATCAAAGCTATCTTTAAAGGACGAAAAGGTCTCAGAAGCCCTGCTGCCTGCAGGTATAAAAATAAAGTGACAAAGGTATACTGACAGACCAAATTAGTGATCCCCAAACTTCTTTTAGGTTGGCCCACTGCTCTTCCTATTAAGGCCCTAGAAAGTCCTTGAGAGGGCACCTCCGGTAGTGTCATTTGTGAGAAACCGCGCCAACAGAGAGGACACCTAGTAAGGTAATTAGTGGGTTTTAGGAGAGGGGGAAAAGAACCACAAAGTAGTGAGAAGTACAAGGGATAGATTCACCATCTAATCACTGCCACATGGAGAATATAGGTCTTTACCGTGGTTTATAAGCAAAGGTTAAGAAACTTCACATTTTTAACAAAAATATCCTTACCTCACCTCCCTGCAAGTTATAACCCTCTACTTTTGTTGCAGGGGGTTTACCTGTGGGGCTAATTTCCCACTGGGCGTGAGCCTGTGACCCTCTCTACACTGCAGGCAGCATAAATCTGGGGCAAAAAAGAAATACCTTCTGCATCAGAAAGCTGGAGTCACAAAGCCCTGGGTTCAAATACCAGTTCTACCATTTATAAGCTATATGACCCCAGGCAAGTTACTGAAACTCTGAGATTCAGTCATCTTGTCTGTAAAAGGGGATTGGACTCTGTCTCATACAACTGTTAGAAGGAGAACATTAAATAATACATGAGGTCTGTCCAAAAGGTATCCAGCCATGTACTATGAAAAATAGAGACATTTATTGAAGAAGATACAAGAAACATTGTACG
This sequence comes from Tonatia bakeri, assembly GCA_004024845.1. Taxonomy (NCBI): domain Eukaryota; kingdom Metazoa; phylum Chordata; class Mammalia; order Chiroptera; family Phyllostomidae; genus Tonatia; species Tonatia bakeri. The sequence goes on along the minus strand of PVIA01009934.1, from coordinate 11,144 downwards.
TAAGACAATGACGCCTCAGTCCCCTTCAAAGTAGGCACCTTGGGACTTCACACGGTTGTCCCAATCACCATCAGCTGCCTGTCATATTTTCCTGAATCTCACAGACAGTCTGAAGTCTCTTCCCTTTCAAAGGTGATTTTAGTTTTGGGAAAAGCCAGTTGCAGGGTGCCTGGGCTGTAGGGGGCTGAGTCACCTGGGTGATTTGGCGTTTCACCAAAAAACGCTGCAGGAGATGTGTTGTGGTGAAGCTGCCAATCACCAGCTGCCCGTAGCTTCGGCCTTCTGAATCATTTGTATAGTTCCTTGGAGGAATGTTCATGTTCAAGCTTAAAGCAAACTGTGATCCAGATTCATTGCTTTACTTGCTCAGTCATTTTGAATGCAACAGCCACACAGTACACATGCTCACTCAAGCCCCCACTGACTAGTACAGTGAAGTCGTCATTGTTCACGCATGGGCATTCTGGCCCACTCTCCTTGCCTGCCAGGTTACATGATACCATGCAAACTGTTCTCATCATATTAACAATAGCTGGACTTTTTCCAGACAGACCTCGTATATCAAGCTTCTTAGCAGAGTACCTTACATGTTAAAAGTAAAAGGGCACATTAGGGGAAAGTACTGTTAGAATTAGAAATCATAAACTCCTTCCTGTTCATTTGTTCTTGTCTGTTGATCTTACAGGCAACCTGTCTACCTGGAACCCCGATATCTTCTCTGCTTCTACCTATTTTTCTCTATCTACAAGACTTTCTTCTTTCTTGTCCCTCACTCTACTGAAGATCCCCTAGATTTACCTTATTACCAATCCAGACCTACAGTCTCTGCTGACATACCCGCTCCTGTACAACTTCCTTCCCTGGCCTGGCCTCTTCTGCATGTTGCCATTCTTTTCCAGCGTGACAAATCTGAAGTGCAGTCAGATTGTTTTGTTAGTTTGAAGGCTGCCTGAGGGGCTTTATCTAACCTACAGCAGCCAGACCATTACTTACATACAACGAACACCACTGGTCAGCCGATAAATCACTCTGTGCCCGGGAAAATCCTAGACTCTCCAGACAACTGTAGCTGATCCCTCCAAAATAGGACTCTCCTCTTTCACAGCTGCAGAAATTGCTTCAAAATGCTGCTTCTACATGAAGACTCTTGGTTTCTGCATCTCAGCTCAATACCTTCTTGTTTTTAAAACTTGAAATAAAATTCTCTAGGCTACTTTTAAAAAGACTCTGAAATCTATATTGCCTTAAACTTACCAGAGAGTATCTATTAGTGAACACTAAATAATTTCATTATTTCATTACTTCCAGGGTATATTCTAAGACCTTGATTGAATTAAATGAATCAAGAGAAGAAATTTGGAGTGCTAGTAATTGGTTTAATGTTTAATGTGTGGTGAGTTTAGAATCAATAAAGAAAGGTGAAGGTCATTAGCCTTTTCTCTGCCAGATGTTATCTCACAGGGTATCTTGATTAAATTCTGCAAATACACTCTATTGAGCCAATACTGGGTCTTGTAATAGTCACACGTGCTTTTACTACTATCAAGATGGCTCTTTGGTTATGTTCTAATTCAAAAACTACTCTGCTGCCCAAGTCTGTCACATCATACTCCTCTTCAGGACAGTTAAGATTCTGCACTTCCAATAACAGAAAGCCGGCAATGTTCACATTGCCAAGTGATAGACTGACCTCTAGTGGAAGTTAAAGAAATTACTGAACAAGCTTGGAGACATCTCTGATCAGTTAGCAGTGATTTGTGGAAATAATGTTTAAAACACTGAAAATAAAAATGTACTTGGGATTTCTTAGTAAATTCAAGCTAAGCATGAGAGAAAACATCTTACTGGCACAGACACTGGTTCATAGCTCATCTCTGTCACTTCCTACCTGAATAATGTCTGTCTGAGTTGCCCAGCTGCGAGAAGGAAAAAATAGTATTACTCACCTCACAGAATTGAGGCGGGAACCAAACGAGTCAATACAGGAAAAGCATCTACAACACTGCATTGTACACAGTTCACTAACATAAGGTTATTGGCTATTACTAGTGTACCCGGGAGAGATTATGGTCGGGAGCAAATCACAACTTCAGAGGACATGGAGAAGAGCCCTGGCGGGCGCACCTTTCTCTAGGAATTAGGCTACACCCAACCAACCAGCACCAGTCAAGTCAGTCCTCTCGGGTCCAGAAACAAGTGGGCTACGCTCGTACGTAATTAGCAAGGAGGACAGACCAGAAGCCAGTGAACTATAGCCGGATAACGTTCTGTGCGGAATACTGGGAAGTCCTTCTGTTGTCCAATATGGGCAGGGTAAAGGCCACCACATACTAACCTTTAAACCAAAACCACCTGGATCTTCACCTTTAAACTCTTTTTATGCTTAATGTCCCCAGCACGTACAGTTAATCTCTCGCCACAGGCGAAGTCATGTCTCAGATGCTCTGAACACACAGGCAGGACTTTTCTATTGCATATGACTGGCTTTTTCTTTAATTGGGCTTATATCACAGAATTATAGACATTTTAAAACAATATTCCATTGCTTCCAGAGTAATACAGCATGTTAATGACTAAAAGATGCCTCCATACAAAATTAATAATATAATTTCCACCTCTTTTTCCAAGGAAAGCCCAAATCAGCAATTATTTTCAGCTGAGAGAAATGCCCATAAAATTGAAAAATCATCTCTAATTCCAAGGTACTTCTTTACTACAAATAATTGCCATCCAGAGAAAAATGGCTTGTTTTTCTCATAAAACAATAAGATCACTCTAATAAAATGAATGTAGTTTTTAGTTCTTTCCATCGCTATCCTGAGGTACTCTAATTCATTTCAGTTCATTCAAATTTTTTATTCTGCAAACACTTCAAATTGAAATTAAATGTTGCAATTCAGTTATTCAATACAAACATGAACCATTAAAATGACATAAAATTCCTCTAAGATCTTATTCATAACATTTACATGTATTTACTACAAGAGACTAAAAAGGACCAATTTATGCAACTGAAATCATGAATTGTGTTTAATGTTTTATATACGTGAAAACACAACTCAGAAATAATTACAAAAATGAATACTGCAATATGGTTTGGTAAATTCTAGAAAATATCATACATACTGTCATATAATTCTTTCTGCAATTTAATGTCACCAAGAAATGTAACACTATTAAAGCATATATTTTAAGATAACAGCAAAAAATAGACTGTAGGAAGTTTTGAGGAACTCCATAGTTTATTTGGAAATATAAAAGCAATAAAGCTACTTCATTACAGTGTTTGCTGCCAAGTGCAGTGCCATTAAAACCGTGTTGCCGAGTGTTTCCCTAACGCCTGTCTAGAAAATACAATGTGGCAGAAAGATCAGTTCTGATATCGCAAGAAAAAAACCTCATTCTCTGACACACCCTTTGTAGACAGACTTAATGATGTGCTATGTTATCTTGTTTTTCTTGTACTAAATCAACACATTTTTTAAGACTGAAATAATAACAACACAGCTCTACCAAAGACACTATAATACACAAGGCAACTATGTACCCAAGGAAACACTTAAAGAAAAGCATTTGTTCGTGTAAATTTCCTTTTTTTATTGATTGATTTGGCGGGGACGGGGGACAGTGATTTGTTCTTCTACTTATTCATGCATTCATTGGGTTGATTCTTGTATGTGTCCTGACTGGGGATCAAACCCTCAACCTTGGTGTACGGTGACGATACTCTAACCAACTGAGCTACCCAGCCAGGGCCTGAAATTCCTTTTTAGAAATTAAAAGATATGGAAGTTAAAAGAGAACACAGCCTAGTTCTCCTCAGAAAAATGTCCAGAGAAGATCCACGAGAAACAGCAGAAGACATGGGTTTTGCCAACGTCTGTTCTGTGACTCAACCTTGCAGCACATTTTATAGAAATTGGCAGACTGATTCCAGAATGTATTTGTAAAGGCTAATGTCCCAGAAAGTCCAAAACGATAAAAAAAAGGTTGGAGGACTCACACTACCTGGTTTCAAACCCAACATAAAGCCACAATAACGAAGGCACTGCGGTGCTGGGGCAAGGACAGGCAGACCTCAGACCTCGGGCCAGAACGGGGGTCAGCTGGGTGTTGGTGGGGGGCGGAGTAATTCAACAAATCAGAAAAGTCTTTCCCACGAATGGCGCTGACACATTTGCACATGCGTGTGGAAAAGTCCGACTTCAACTCCTGCCCTCCACTGTGCACAAACATTAACTAGAAATGGGTGATAAGCATAAATCCAAAGATAAAATTACAGAGCTTTTAGAATAAAATATAGAACATTTTCATGATTTCAGATAAGTTATTTCTTAGAAAGAACATAGAAAACATTAACTATGTAAAAAAAATTGGCAGATTAGACTTCAACAAAATTTAAAACTTCTGTTCCTCAAAAGACACCATTAGGAAAATTAATAGGCAAGCCACAGTCTGGAAGAGAATATTCCTAACACATATATTTATCAAAGGGCTATACTGAGAATTACAAAGAACTCTTAAAACTCAATAATAAAAAGACAACCCATCACAAAAACAGGCAAAAAAACCCCAGATACCTTACAAAGGATATATGAATGGTCAGTAAGCATCCAAAAAAGTCAAAATGTCAGTTCGTTGGATAGATACAAGTTCAAACTATAATGAGATACTGCTAAACACCCTTCAGAAAAGCAACAATTTAAAAGACTGTCGAAATCAAGTGCCCGGGAGGATGGAAAGCAAAAAAACCTCATATTCTTGCTGAGAATATAAAATGGGACAATCACTTTAGGAAATAGTTTAACAGTTTCTTACAAAGTTAAGCACATCTAACACTACAAATAAATAATTCCAGTTTGGTATAGCTTAGGTGTAAAGCTGAAAAATGAAAACATACGTCCACGAAAAGACTTATGCAAACATGTCCACAGCAGCTGGATCTGGGACGGCCAGAACACGCAAACCACCCCGTGTCCATCAGCAGGTGAGCGGACAAATAAACGGTGGTGTATCCACACAACGGAATGCCACACAGCGATAAGCAGGAAGGAAGTACTGATACACGCGACATGTATGAATATCGAAGTACATACACTGAGCAAAAGAAGGCAGACAAAAAAGAATGCTAGATGATTCCAATTACATAAAAGTTGAGAAACTGCAAAGTAAGCTGTGGCGACAGAAACGGTGACTGAGAGCTGCTGAGAGGTGGGGACTGGCAGGGGGAGCAGGAGGGAGTGCTAGGAGGAGCACAAGAGTAATGGGTGTGTCCATTGTCTGCATGGTGGCGATGGTCTCCACATCAAAAGCAATCAAACTGTACACTTCAGGCATGTACAGTTTACTGTATGTCAATTATTCATCCCAAAAAAGCTGTTAAAAATGTATACACACACCCATACAGATTTCCATTTCCTGTCAAGATGGAGTAACAGGGAGCAGATTCACCCTTCTGCCTTTAAGTGCTAGAAAACTGGATAAAACATATGACACAACAGTTTTCACGTGTCACACAACAGACAGCACAGGACTGCGATGCTCGGGAAAGGAAAACCGTCGTTGACAAACATCAGCATGCAGCACGTGACTGGAGAAATACGTGAACATCAGTAAGAGAGAAAAGGACGATATTTTTAAAACCATCCAAGTGGACTCTCTACAGACAGAAAATACAGTACCTGAAATAAAAAACAGAGTGGCTAGGATTAACAGCAGATTAGGTGTTTCCAAAGAAAAGATCAGTTAATTTGAAGGCATAGCAAGAGAAACTAAACGGAATGAAACACAGATAGGAAAAAAAGGCCAAAGAAAAAGTAAACAGGGCTTCAATAACCTGTGCCTCTAGTACATACGGAGTCTGTCTGGAAAAGTCCAGCCATTGTAAATATGAGAACAGTTTGATGACATCGATGTAACTTGGCAGTCGAGGAGAGTGGACTGGAATGCACATGCGTGAGTGAATAATGACAACTTCACTGTACTAGTCCGTGACAGTGGTAGACACCAGTGTGTGAGCATGTGTACTGTGTGGCCGTCACACTCAAAATGACTGAGTGATTAAGCAATGTATCTGCATCAAATTTTGCATTAAGCTTGAACATTCCTCCACAGAAACTATCTGGATGACTCAGAGGCCACAGCTGTGAGTGACCAGTGACTGGCAGCTTCATCATGTGCTCATGCTTCAGTCACATCTTGTGCAGTCTTTTGGCAAAACAGCAAATCACACCCCTACAGCCCAGGTTTGGTGCCCTGTGACTTCTAGCCTTTCCCAAAACTAGTATCACCTTTGAAAAAGAAGAGATATCAGACCCTCACTGAGATTCAGGAAAATACAATGGGGCAGCTGATGGTGATTAGCAAGACTGCGTGAGGTCCCAAGATGCCTACTTTGAAGGGGACTGAGGCATCACTGTTCTATGTACAATGTTTTTTGTATCTTGTATCTTCTTCAATAACGGTCTCTACTGTGCACAGTGCATGGCTGGATATTTTCTGGACAGGCCTTGTATACAAATGCAGTATCAAAAGGAGAAAAATGAGACAAGAAAATAAAGAAATAATGGCTGAAATTTTTCTAAACATAATGAAAACTATAAGCCCACAAATCCAAGAAGTTCAAAATACACCAAACTGCATACAGTTTTTCCAAAACTAAACAAATAAAAGAAAAATCTGGTAAGTTAACCTCACCAAAATTAATTTTTTGCCCTATGAAAGATGCAGTTAAGGATTTAAAAAACAAGTACAGGCTGGGGAAAATATTTGTAAATCACACACCTGACAAAGGACTAGAATAGATTAAAAAAACCCTCAAAACTCAACCTTCTAAAAAATCCAAATAGAAAATTGGCAAAATACATAAACGTTTCATCAGTAAGACAAACAAATGGCAAACGAACACATGACAAGAGGATCAACTACTGGGGGAATGTGAATTACAACCACAGTAACATATCACCAAGCAGAATGGCTAAAATGAAAACCAGCAACAGTCAGAATGGTTCTCACCAATAAGTCAACGAACAACCAGTGCCGGAGAGGCTGCGGAGAAAAGGGAACGCCAGTGCCCTGCTGGTGGGAATGCAGCGGTGCAGCCCCTACGGAAAGCAGGGTGGAGATACCTCAAAAAAATCAAAAATGGAACTGCCGTATGACCCAAAGTTCCCATCCACTTCTGGGTATATATCCAAAGAAACCCAAAACATAGATTCAAAAGAACGTATGTGCTCCTATGTTCACAGCAGTGTTATTTACAATAGCCAAGATCTGGAAGCAGCCCATGTACCCATCAGTAATAAGTGGATCAGAAAAGCTGTGGTACATTTATACAATGGAATACTACTCGGCCATAAAAAAGGAGGAGGAGGAGGAAAGAAGGAGGAAACTCGACCTTTTTGGACAGCATGGATGGACATGGAGAGCATTATGCTAAGTGAAATAAGCCAGGCAGAGAAAGACAAATATCATATGATCTCACTCATATGTAGAATTTAATGAATAAAATAAACTAACAAAATAGAAACAGACCCATAGAGAACAGACTGACAGCTGTCAGGGGGAAGTTTCGGGGCTGGGTGATAAAAGTGAAGGGATTAAGAAAAAAAAAAAAAAAAAACCCCACAGCAACAATGACTCAGACACAGACAACAGTAAGGTGACGGCCAGAGGGAAGGGGGATAAATGGGGACAAAGGAGAGCTGACCTGGAGTGGTGAACACACAATACACTTGAAACTATTATTTTATTAACCAATGTCATCCCCATAAACTCAATTTTAGAAAAAGAAAATAACTAACCATACTCTTACCATACAATAAAGCAATCATCCTCCTCGGTATTTACCCAAAAGAGGTGAAAACTCATGTCCACACGAAAACTTGAACATGAATGTTTACAGCACCTTTATTAATAATTGCCCAAACTGAGTCAACCAGGAGTTCTTCATCAGGTTAATGGATAAACTATGGTGCAATTATTCAGTTCTAAAAAGGAATGAGCTACCACGCCATGAAAAGACATGGAGCAATTTTAAATACCTGTTACTACATGAAGGAAACCATCTGAAAAGGTCACATCCCGTGTGATTCCAGCTACATGACATCCTGGTGAAGGAAAAACCATGGGGACAGCAAAACGCTCGGTAGTTGCCAGGGCTTTGGGGAGAGAGGGACGACTGGACAGGGCAGAGGGTTCTCAGAGCAGCAGAAATACTCTGCATGACATTGTGATGGATTCAACCCATCATATATTTATCCAGACCCACACCACGTACAACATCAAGAGAACCCTGAGGTAAGTGCCGAAATTTGGGTGATTGTTTTATCTTTTTGAACATTGTAATGTGGACATGATTCCACAAAATGACACAGTTAAGACAGTAGCTTTAGTGCATGTAAGACACCGTACAGATGTACCTCCCAAGGAAACGGGCAGAAGAGTCCAAACAACAGTGGTGACGCCACGTGAAGGAGAGGGTGTGGCCCTAAGCACACAGCGTTCCACCCTGCATTGCCGGCAGAAATGCAAAATGAAAAAGCCACTCTGGAAAACAGCTTGGCAGTTCCTTTAAAACTAAAAGTGGCCTGACCATACAATCCAGCAATTGTACATTTGGGCATGTATTCAAAAGCAATGATCATTTATGTTCATGCAGAAACTGATACACAAATCTTCAGAGTAACACCAGTCAAAAACGTGAACTACCCAAATGTCTTTCAACAGGTAAACAGTTAAACAAACTCTAGTATAGTCACACCAAGGAATACTACTCAGACATAAAAATGAAATGAAGTATTAATACATGCAACAAATTTTGATGCATAAATCTCAAGGGAATTATGCTTAGTGAAAAAAATCCAATCTCAAAAAGTAACATACTTTATGATACCATTTACAGAACATTCTCGGAAAAATAAAATCACAGAGAATCAGGACCAGCAGGTGGTTTCCAGGGTGACAGACAGGCGGAGTGGGGGTGTCCATGAGGGAGCCTCGTGGGAGCCTTTACCATGGCCGTGTGGCTCAGTAAGCGGACGGCGGCGACAGTAGCACAAAGCTATGCCTGTGACAAAAAATATCCCACAGAACCACACACACCCACAGAAACGCATGAATAAATGTAGAAAATAAGCTCCTTGGATTTTACCAGTGGCAATTTCCTGATAGTGATTCTACACAACAGCTATGCAAGATCTTAAAACCAGGGGAGGAGGGGTAAAAGTGCACAGGACCTCCCTGTACATTGTTTTGTAACTTCCTACAAATCTATCATTACAGGGGAGGGCGGTGTACTTAGCCGATCACTAACAAACCGACATCTGCGGCCGGCACAGAGAACGTTTGCCAGACGGTGTGCCAGAGGGCAGCGGGCAGAAACCTGGCGTCCAAGACAGAGACCGGGGAGAGAGGTCTGGGAGGAGGGCTGCGGGCCACCGAGAACCGGCAGCAGCAGCCTCCCGGGACAGCCTCTCCCTGGCAGCGCTCACCGCTGCCTGGGACCTTCCCGTCAGGGATCATCATCTGCGAGGGCGAGAGGAGCAGCCTGTGTTCTGAGGGCCGCTCTCACGCAAAGCAAGAACTACACTCAGCAGTCAGGGGAGCGTGTTCGCAGGCCTCGAAAATTTCAGTTCCTTTTAGCACTTTCCAAACTATTTGATGTTCATGAAACCATCTAATGTAAAAAGAGAAAACAAACTTGAAATTAATTTTCCAATTATAGACAAAACTCTTGATACATTACCATTATCTAATTAGATGTATGCCATAAATTGTGTTATTTCAACTGCCTGATGTGTGAATAAAACAGATACTTTCTCATGTGAAACAATAATAGCTGTCACTTATGAAATATATCTTCTGTGCCAAGAATTGGTAGTCCGAGTACATTTTAAAAACTGTCTCACTTAATTCTTGTAACAACTCTATTAAATAGGTTCTATTATTCCCATTTTACAGATTACAAAACCAAGATACAGAAAGGTTAGGTAATTTGCACAAGGCCACACAGCTAATAAATGATAAAGACAGGCTCCAAACCCAGGGAATCAACTACTAGAGCAAACTCTCCCAGTGATGCCACAAAACGGAGCGAGGAACAGACACTGCAGAGTTCTATCAGCTCACAAAAGACTACGGGGTACGACTTGAACATGGATGACTCTCACAGCCCTGAGTGGGCTGTGAAAGAACTGCGCTACCTCCCTGGTATTTAACGTTCCCAATAAATCATTGGTTGACTAAGTTTTAGTAAAATGATTCAAACATTTTGACACTGTACACCAAAACTCAGGCACAGTCAGATACCATAAAAATTAAAATTTATGATCAAATTTTAAAAACCCATGGGCTTAGACCTATGAAGTACGTTCTGTTTGATAACAGCAGGTCATGTGTGGGTACCACTCAGCACTGGAAACGCAAAGTGAAAAACACAAATGAGGGCCCTGCTCTTGTGGGGCTTGTATTTTCAGAGGCAAACATATGGAAACCCCAGGAAAAAGTATGGCATTTTCCTCACAAAATTAAAAATGGAACTGCCTTATGATCCAGAGATTCCATTTCTGGAAGTGTATCTGAAGAAACCCAAAACTAATTTGCAAGAACATATGCACCCCTGTGTCCAATGCAGCCCTGTTTACAACAGCCAAGCTGTGGCAGCAGCCCAACAATAGACAAGTGGATAAAAAAACTGTGGTGCACACATACAATGGACTATGACTCGGCCATAAAAAAGGACAAAATCTGAACATTCGTGACAGCATGGATGGACCTAGAGCAGAGATGGCAAACACAGGGCCCGCGGGCCGAATCCAGCCCTCCACCTTGTTTTATCTGGCCCAGCCCCCGGTTTCTACCTGGTGGCAGTGCAAAGCTCCTTGCCCCTGGTTAAGGAGCAGTTACACTTATACAGTCCTGAAATTACATTCGGCCCTTTGAAGGCAACCCAAGGCTGGTGTGGCCCCCGGTGAAAATGAGTTTGACACCCTACCCTAGGGGGTAGTGAGCTAAGTGAAATCAGTTGGTCAGAGAAAGACAAACAGCACGTGATTCCACTTAGACGTGGAATGTGAAGAACAGTGTAAACAAACAAATGAAAACAGACCCACAGATGCAGGGAGCAGACTGGTGGCTGTGGGGGG